>QRDG01000051.1:156031-224226 GCA_012064385.1 Puccinellia tenuiflora | reverse complement strand
ATCAGGTATAAATTATGGGTATGACTGCATTAAATCTTTCATGGAAACTGAACGTTTTAATATGCTTAGTACTAAGTTTGGGCTCGATTCTCAAATTGTTGTTGATCTTTGTAAATCCTTTGCTGACCATATTAATATTCCAAAAGAAAAGTGGGATAAGTATCTTGAACCATTTAAAGATGTTTGTAAAACAGATGTGCTTGCTAGTGATGATGTGCCTGTTCAAACAGTTGAATCTGTTTTACCTGCTGTTTACTTTGAAAAACCACCCTTTGCTATAAAAATTAAAGAACACTCAATCGTGGCTAGTGTGGTTAATAAAAGTGAAAGGAAAGCTTATGAACCTGATGAACAACTTGAAATTGCCTCTCCAGTAGCTTTGGTTAAAGATCTTGTAACTGAGAATGTCGATGGAGGTTCTATTTATTTTTGTGAAGCTGCTACTAACATTGTTAGACTGGATAAAAGTGCAAAAGTTGTTGGTACTCCTGTTGTCTCTATCAAGATAGGTGATCATTGCTATTATGGATTATGTGATATGGGTGCAAGTGCAAGTTCTATTCCTTATACACTTTATCAAGAAATAATGCGTGAAATTGCACCATGTGAGCTTGAGGATATTGATTTGGAGATTAAATTGGCTAATAGAGATGTCATCCACCCTGTGGGAATTGTCAGGGACGTTGAAGTCTTATCTGGTAAGGTAAAATATCCAACTGATTTCCTTGTCTTGGGGTCGGTTAAAGACAAATTTTGTCCTATCATATTTGGTAGACCTTTCTTAAATACTTGTAGTGCTGTTATAGATTTTAAGAAAGAAAAGGTCTCTGTTCAATTCGCTGGAGAGATGTATGAATTTAATTTTTCCAAATTTTCTAGACATCGTTATGTTAAAGAATTACCTAATGAGGATCTTGTTATTGAAAGAATTGCTTCTATTGCCGTGCCTCCTAATGATCCTTTGCTGCAATATATGGAGGAGCACGAGAATGATATGTTTATGCAGGAAAAAGAGGAAATTGATGAAGTATTCTTTAGACAGTCGACTATTCTAAAGCATGATCTACTGATACGTCTCAAACGTATCTATAATTTTGAGCGATCCATGCTAGTTTTGTGATATTGTCACATGTTTTTACTATCAATTATATCATTTTTATGCATTTTATCGGACTAACCTATTGAAAAGATGCCCAGTGCTAGTTCCCTGTTTTGTGCTATTTTTGTTGCAGAAAGTTACTTCTGGAAATATTTTCAGAATTGGACGAAAATTTACGGAGATTTTTTATTGAAGAAATGAGAAAGGGAGCCAGAAGGGCGTCTCCAGATGACCCACACAGGCCAGGGGCGGCCCCCTGTCGCGGCCTAGGGCCCACCCGCGGGTGGGACCCGCCCCTGCCCTGTGGGGCACCCCTCGGCCGCCTCCAACGCCTATAAAATTGTAGCGCTCCGACCCCGGAATTATACAGAGAGGCTATGTAACCCACAGGCTATGCTACACAATCGAAGGGCATGGGGTTACTGCTCCCACACAACACCTCGATCATGCCATAAACACTGGCATAGCTATCAATGTATAATAGAGAGATCAAGACTTGTGGAACAACTGGCACATCACAGACTCTATGACACAAAAGAGCATATAGCAACTCATATAGCGAGAAAGATACAAATTACACAACAGGGGTCATAGACCCAACAGTACATCATGCGGAAGCGAGGTAGTTGTCTAATACAACAAGATCCAAAATATGGCCTAAGAGGCCTACAGATAAACAAATCCCAGCCAGCTTGTTCCACGACGTCCCAAGCTGCCACCTGGGAACCCCAGACTACTCGTCGATGTCAACGAAGAACCCACCTGTCTGCTCGGTGTCGTCCTCCTCTGAAACAAGTAATAATCAACAAAGAGAGACTGAGTACGACATACTCGCAAGTTTAGTAGGGCGATATAGGCCCAATGATGACAAGGCTCTAAAGCTGTATAGTGGTTGTTTTGCATAAAGCTAATTTTCATTTATAAAGACATAATCGACTCATGGCATCGACTACTCAGAATGTTTTCGAAAGGGATAAAATAGTAAACTTTCATCTTCGGTTCACGTTGAACCAATAGTAGCCATTTCTCACCACTCATCTCCACCAAGGCACTCCATCGAATCACCCTCGAGGAAATGAACTTTTTAACACATGTTGAGTTGCAACCTCTAGTTGCCAAATTTTATAATTAAGATTCATGTTTTCTATGAGCTAATCCGCCTTTCCCAAGATTTGTCCATAACCGTGGACATGACTTTTCGAAAAGATTAAACCCTGCAGGGGTGTACTAATTTACCCACCGGTACCGTCCGACCCCTTGCCTGTACAATTAGCTCTCTTCTGGGGAAAGCTGGTAGGGCGGGCGCGGTTAAACCTTTACAATTTATGAGACTATACGAGGGTCATCGTGGCGAAAGAACAAGTTTACCCAGCCTATTTCAGCCCCTGCCCCCATCACCACATCCTAAACACCACCATCCTCATCGTTTCTTTTTCCACCCACACACTCACACGCAAATGGAAATAGCAAACTAGAGGACCCTTGGATACGCCCACAAAAATTATTCGGTTAAAGGGGATTCCATATGTCCCCACCGTTGGAAGCATGCTCTTGGTTCTAGCTAAAAGCACTCTTAGCCTAGGCGACAGGAATGAGGCAAAACACCATCCCCAGATGACAACTCATCCAAGCCTTTAAGCATTTTATTATTTAACACAAGTAACCACCATGTCCAAAACTTTCCATCAACCTATGGTTAATAAATCACCGGAAAATTTAGCATTTGACTAAGCATGGCGAAGCATAGCTAAGCACATGAACAACAAATATAAAGTATCTCAGGCCAACACATCAACCTATGGTTCATAGGAGGGGAAACATGTATTGATTTAGGGGACATGCATATCATAGGATACTCTATATCTTGTTCAAAAGTTGACCTTTGAAACGAATGCAATATTATGGTGGATAAAATACTTGTATAAACAATAGGATGCTATATGCCAAGAAGGTCAGGTTATCTCTTTCCTTGCTGACGGGGCATGTAGTACAGATCGTCGGGGTAGGTAGGGGAAACCTCGACTCCTGAATCTATCGATGCCCAAACAATCACAGAAGAACAAATAAATAACACGAAGACAAGGTGCAATGCACAATATGATTTATTTTCTTACAAGATGTCTATGCATAGGAAGAGATTTAGACTTAAATGTGTTTGATATTTGCTTCATGATGCTCTCTTTTGCGTTCCAACTCTTATTCTTATGAGAGCATCATTAAAATTATCATGCCTAGCTAAAAGGCATAAAAGAAAAGCGCTTGTTGGGAGGTAACCCATGTTTTCTTTTCTTTTAGTTTGTTTTTGTTTTTCTTGAGTCATGAAGTTGTTGCCTCTGTAGCAATTTCATTGTATTTTTTTGTTTTAGTTTTTTGTGCCAAGTTTAGCCTCTAATGCATTGAAAGTGCGAGGTGTTGTTTTGCTGTCCAGAAACAGATTTCCGTCCTTCACTGTTCAAAAATCTAAAATCCTATGAATTTTATCTTTTTCTCAAATTTTTAGACAGCAAGCCTGATATTTTAGCTATCTTTCGTTAGTTTTGACTTTTCTGATTTGAGCTACAGAAGTGCCTCGAAAAATTTGATCTTTACAGACTATTCAGTTTTTTACAGATTCTGCTTTTATTTGTATTCGTCTCTTTACTATCGTCAAATGTGATACTCATGAGGAGGAGTGCCACATTGAGGCTTAGTAAACAGTAGCTAATACCCAATAAAGTTGTTTGCAATTTGTCTTGAGTTGAACACATGTGCATTTTTAATTTATGAGCACTAACCCTCTAATCAGTTTATGAGAAGTTTTGTGTGAAGGGAGTTTTTAAGTTCCAAAGGAGAGGAACATGAAGAAATTGAAGATGGATCAAAGCTCAAGCTTGGGGATGCCCCCATGGAACCCCCTCTGAATATCAAGAACCATCAAGCATCTAAGCTTGGGGATGCCCAAGGCAACCCCTCTTCTTCATCGACTATCATGAGGTCGTCTTCGTTGAACTAAGTTTTTATCACTTTACATATTATGTGCTATGCTTGGAGCATCTTTTTACTTTCAGTTTTGTTTGTTTGTTTGCTGGTCATATGCTTGTTGGATCCTTGCTTTGTTTGTGTGGGAGAGAGACACGATCCGCTTTTTCATTTGAATAATCTTGCGCTTCGCTTATATCTTGTTGAGTATTCTTAGCTATTGTTTGTTTGCTAGTGAGCTATCGCTTTTAGCTTTTATCTTGTTTAGAGCTGCTAGTAGTTGATATTAAACTCAATTGTTCTTTACTTATATTTGTTAGAGAGTTGTTTTGTTGCTTGGTTGATTTGTTAGAATGATAAAATGCTATGCATGTGATATTGGAATGAAATGAAAGCCTGCATAGTATTGTAGATCATTGTGTGGATAATTGATACTTCTCGTTTATTTTGAGATATTAAGATGAATGCTTAAACTTGCTGGTTATTTGAGTGGAATTGATTTGTAAAGAAATACTGTTAAAAACTTGAAACTGTGTGGTGTTTCGTAGTTGTTAATTCATTAAGCTAATCTTTCCATCAAAAGAATTATTCGGTCAACATTGGAGACGATCTAGAGCTTTCATGGTTATGATTGATAAATTTCTTATGCTACTCTGTTACCGGTTAATTTTAGATGTTTGCATCAAATACCTTCTTTGCTAAGCCCAAAAATTCGTACTGAGTGTATGGTTCACTCGTGCATCCAAATCCCAAAGCCAAACTATCTTGCCAGCTGAGTCCACCATATCTACGATGCATGGTATTTCCAGCCATTCCAAGTAAATTTGTCATGTGCTATCTTTAAAGATTCAAAATACTCCTTTTTGTGCCTCTGTTTTTAAGCTCATGAGGGAGCAGTAGAGAGCTAGATATAACTTGTGACGAGCAAGGTCCTTTCACCTGGTGTCGATGGATTATGTCTTCACTTGAATCAACCCGAGAGCAGCTTAAGCAAAATATAAATATAACTCACCATTCTCCTCCGCGCAATGCAAATCTAAGAAATCAGCTCAAACATTGGACAGTGGTGAAACCAAGGAGAAAGAAGAGCGTACTCGCTCCTCTAAAAACCAGCTGCTCTCACAAGTCTAAAAAACCTTGCTTGTTACGGGGGACTAGATAACTTCTCTGTTGTGAAGTCGTTGACGAAAGCATGCATATCCCAAAATTGTTTTACTTCTGTTTCATAAAAAAAAAAGCTCTAGCACATGACTAATCCCTGCTTCCCTCTGCGAAGGGCCTTTCTTTTACTTTTAATGTTGAGTCAGTTTTCCTCTTCCTTCTATCTCCACCAAAGCAAACATCTAGCATTGACCCTGGGTATCATTGATCATATTGCATTGTCAGATTAAACATGAATCTTTATATTGACTTTACCGTTGGAAGTTGAAGCTTTTTGCTAAAACTTGCATCTTCTTTGTTTTGATTCTCAAACACTTTTGTCATGGAATTGTTAACTTTGAGAATTAATCAAATATGTGGATCACATTGCTTTCATGTCTTTAACGTACTATTTATGAAAGGTTTTGCTTGAATGATTTAACTTGGTTATTCATTGCTTTCTTGCTATCAACTATAGACAATTGTTTTGTATCACTTCATTCACATCCTATGCTTTACATTACTATCTTGATCATGATTGTATTGGTTGCATGTCTCATCAAAAATTATTTTGTTATCACTTACCTACTCGAGGACGAGTAGGAGTTAAGCTTGGGGATGCTGATACGTCTCAAACGTATCTATAATTTTTGAGTGATCCATGCTAGTTTTGTGATATTGTCACATGTTTTTACTATCAATTATATCATTTGTATGCATTTTATCGTACTAACCAATTGACAAGATGCCTAGTGCCAGTTCCCTGTTTTTGTGCTGTTTTTGTTGCAGAAAGTTACTTCTGGAAATATTCTTGGAATTGGACGAAAATTTACGGAGATTTTTTGTTGAAGAAATGAGGTAGGGAGCCAGAAGGGCGACTCCAAGGGACCCACATAGGCCAGGGGCGGCCCCCTGCCGCGTCCTAGGGCCCACCCGCGGGTGGGACCCGCCCCTGCCCTGCGGGGCACCCCTCGGCTGCCTCCGACGCCTATAAAATCACATCCGATGAAAAAACCCTAACCCCCGAAGGATTTTCCCAATACGCAACAGAGCTCCGCCGCCATCGCCGACAAGTTTTGGGGGGTTCAGAAGGTCCTGTTCCGGCATCCTGCCGGGACGGGGATAGACCGCCGGGGCCATCTCCATCAACAGCACTGCTTCCCGCGATGAGGAGGGAGTAGTCCCTCACCGGGGCTGAGGCTTATACAAGTAGCTATGTGGTTATCTCTCTCTCGCATGATGTGATCTTCGTTGTGATCATCAGCTTTGTTAGTATAGTTGAATACATAATGTTTCCCTATGTGTAATGGATATGATTTTGCTCAAGTGATGTTATTTAGTACAATTTCCGGAGTCACCATTGTGATCACGGTATCTCGGTGACAGTGTGGGTGCCGCGTGTGACTCTATGGATAATAGATTGAAGGATCTTCATCATGAGTTTGTTATTTATTATTGTTGGATTGAATAGATCATGAGGTTTCTTGATGCTTGTGTTATTGAAGAAAGAGACTATTCAAGAAATATGTTGTGGTGTTTGTTAGTACTATCTTTGGATGCGGATAGTGACAGCATGAAGTGTCCATAGATGTGGAATACGAACTTTAAGGTGCGCTTTTCGTAGCCCTACGCAATTCTCATCCTATTTGATCCACAAAAGAATTATCTCCGAGTAACGTCCACCATGCATGTATTTTTGTAGGACCTATCATGTGTTTAATTATGTTAATGATGTTGAGAGTAGTCACTAGTGAAAGTATGAAGCCTAAGGCCTTGTTTCCAGGCATTGATTCACCGTTTTTAGTCACTTTTGTCACTTGTTTGCTTGCTGCCATTTTTATTACAGAATTACAAAATCACCTTTTACCATCCATATCACTTGCATTTTACCATCTCTTCGCCGAACTAGTGCACCTATACAACTGACAATTGTATTAGGTGTGTTGGGGACACAAGAGACTTATTGTATCTTAATTGCAGGGTTGCTTGAGAGGGATATCTTTGACCTCTACCTCCCGTGGATTCGACAAACCTTGGGTTACTCACTTAAGGGAAATTTGCCGCTATCCTACAAACCTCTGCGCTTGGAGGCCAAACAAGTCTACAATAATAGAAGCGTGTAGTAGACATCATCTACCTGTGGAGTCTCTGGGGACCTAGACACCTCCAAAGGGAGATCCTTTTTTTGAATTAAAAGCTCTCCCAAGCACTCTCAAATATACATATTTGGATGAGAAGAAAATATATCCTGTTATTATCAATTCTAACCTTTCAGTGAAAGAGGAGGAGCGATTATTGGAGGTCCTTAGGAAACATCGAGCTGCATTGGGATAAACTCTTGATGATCTTCAAGGGATTTCTCCATCTATTTGTCAACATACAATTAATCTTGAGCCTGATGCGAAGCCCGTTGTTGATCATCAATGAAGATTGAATCCAAAGATGAAGGATGTGGTAAGAAATGAGATACTCAAGCTTCTCAATGCAGGTGTAATCTATCCTTTTGCTGATAGTAGATGGGTTAGTCCTGTTCATTGTGTTCCCAAAAAGGGAGGTATGACTGTTGTTGCTAATGGTAATAATGAACTCATTCCTCAAAGAACTGTTGTAGGGTATAGAATGTGCATTGATTATAGGAAACTTAATAAGGCTACTCGAAAAGATCATTGTCCTTTGCGTTTTATTGATCAAATGCTTGAAAGACTATCTAAGAATTCTCACTTTTGTTTTCTTGATGGTTATTCTGGTTTCTCTCAAATTGCTGTTAAATTTGAAGATCAAGAAAAAACTACTTTTACTTGTCCTTATGGAACTTATGCCTATAGACATATGCCTTTTGGTTTGTGTAATGCACCTGCTACTTTTCAAAGATGCATGTTTGCTATTTTTCATGGTTTTTGTGAGGAAATTGTGGAAGTCTTCATGGACGATTTCTCTGTCTATGGAACTTCTTTCGACAATTGCCTCTATAATCTTAACAAAGTTTTGCAGAGATGTGAGGAGACCAATCTTGTTCTCAATTGGGAGAAGTGTCATTTCATGGTAAATGAAGGCATAGTGCTTGGACATAAAATTTCTGAAAGGGGGATTGAAGTTGATAAAGCCAAAATTGAAGCAATTGAGAAGATGCCCTATCCAAGAGACATCAAAGGCATTCATAGTTTCCTCGGTCATGCTAGTTTTTATAGGAGGTTTATTAAGGATTTTTCTAAGACGTCGCGGCCTCTCACTAATCTTCTTCAAAAAGATGTTCCATATGTTTTTTATGAAGATTGTAAGGAAGCCTTCGAGGTACTAAAAAGGGCTTTAATCACCGCTCCTATAGTTCAACCGCCTGATTGGAATTTACCCTTTGAAATTATGTGTGATGCTAGTGATTATGCTGTAGAGGCTGTCCTTGGCCAAAGAATCGATAAGAAGTTGAATGTAATTCATTATGCTAGTAAAACTTTGGATAGTGCACAGAAAAATTATGCAATCACTGAAAAAGAATTTGTAGCCGTCGTTTTTGCTTGTGATAAATTTAGACAATATATTATGGACTCTAAAGTAACTATTCATACTGACCATGCTGCAATTAAGTACCTTATGGAGAAGAAAGATGCTAAGCCTAGACTTATTAGATGGGTGCTTTTGCTGCAAGAGTTTGATTTGCATATTGTTGATAGAAAAGGTGCAGAAAATCATGTAGCTGATAATTTGTCTAGAATGGAAAATATTCCTCATGATCCCATCCCTGTAAATGATAGTTTCCCTGATGAACAACTTGCCGTCGTTAAGGTAACTTCTCATGATGCTCCTTGGTATGCTGATTATGATAATTTTATTGTCTCGAAATTTTTGCCTTCAAGTTCTACTTATCAACAGAAAAAGAAATTATTCTATGACTTGAGGCATTACTTTTGGGATGACCCACATTTATACAAGGAGGGAGCTGATGGAATCTTGAGGAGATGTATTCCTGAGCATGAACAGGAGGAGGTATTGAGGAAGTGCCACAATAGTGATTATGGAGGACATCACGCAGGTGAAAGGATTGCATATAAGATTCTTAAATCAGGTTTTTATTGGCCTACTTTATTTAAGGATGCTAAAAAGTTTGTTTCATCTTGTGATGAGTGTCAAAGGGTCGGTAACATTAGTAGATGTAATGAAATGCCTATGAATTATTCTCTTGTTATTAAACCTTTATGATTGTTGGGGGTTTGACTTTGTGGGTCCTTTTCCCACTTCTCATGGTAATACTCATATTCTTGTTGTTGTAGATTATGTTACTAAGTGGGTGGAAGCTATACGAACTAAAAGTGATGATCATAAGACCTCCCTAAAAATGCTTAAAAAAGTTATTTTTCCTAGGTTTGGTGTGCCTAGATATCTTATGACTGATGGAGGATCTCATTTTATTCATGGGGCTTTTAGAAAGGTTTTAGCCAAGTACGATGTTAATCACAGAGTCTCCTCTCCGTATCATCCTCAAACTAGTGGGCAAGTTGAATTAACTAATAGAGAAATTAAACTGATCTTGCAAAAGACCGTTAACAAGTCTAGGAAGAATTGGTCTAAAAAACTTAATGATGCTTTATGGGCCTATAGAACTGCTTATAAAAACCCTATGGGTATGTCTCCTTATAAAATGGTTTATGGGAAGGCATGTCATTTGCCTCTTGAATTAGAACATAAAGCTTTTTGGGCTGTTAGACAACTTAATTCTGATCCTAATCTTGCTGGTAAAACTAGGTTGCTTAAATTGAATTCCTTGGATGAGTGGAGAAACGAGGCTTATGAAAGTGCTCGTCTGTTTAAGGAAAAAGTAAAGAGATGGCATGATAAGAGAATTTTGAAAAGAGAATTTAATGTTGGTGATAAAGTGCTTTTGTATAGGTCTCGTCTCAGATTTTTTGCAGGAAAATTGCTATCAAAATGGGAGGGACCATTCATCATTGAGGAAGTTTATCGCTCCGGAGCTATAAAGATTAATAATCTTGATGGGGACAAACCTCAAGTGGTGAATGGTCAGCGACTTAAGCACTACATCTCTGGTAATCCCTTGGAAAAGGATGCTGATGTTATTCAAGTGGTCTCTCCGGAAGAACTCATCGAAACCAAATACCGGAAAACATCAAAATCAGCAAATGAATAGGTAACTGTTTCGGTAAGGAAAGTGTCTCGGGAAATTCCAGAAAATTTATATTATTTATTTCTCGAAAATTAGGAAAATTCGGAGACTTGATGGAGTACGAGACGGACTCCATGGGGCAGAGGCGGCCCCCTGCCGCGGCTCCACCCCAGGCCGCGGTGGGGACCCACCCTGGCCCCTGGACACCGCCTCCGACTCCGCCTAGTCCCGTCGTCTTCCTTTTATTGCAAAAATTTTCGCTATATATTTTCCCGAATTTTTCGAGAAGCGTATCCTATGTTTTCGTCGTGTTCTTGTTCCGAGTTTTCTCTTGCCAGGGTCTCGAAAACTCTCCATCTAGATGTCTTTGCGGATCCAGTAGGGAAGATTACGCAGCAAGGCGCCTTCGTTGGATCCAACAAGACATTAATCGTGGGGACTTCATGAACTGGGAGACCGATGAGGAGATCGCCGCTAGGAAGGCGGAGCTGGAGCGCAACATGCGGGAAGAAGTGAGAAGGGTAGCATCACGCCAACCGGGAGGAAGGGCAAAGAATCCAAGGCCAGGAAATACCACTTTTTTGGGATCCATTAACCCTCGACATGCTTATTCTCATGATGTTCCAGGGACAGTGCCGCAGTAGCAGGATCCCCATATTGCTCCATTGCTGTCGGAAGCTCATAGAGTGGCTGATCAGTTCTGCGAGCAGTTCTGTTGCTTGAAAGCGGAAGTTGCAATAATAGAGGTAGAGAATCTGGAGCTTCATCGACGTCTTCAGTATTTCTTGATACCTCTGGCTGTGGTGCCGCCATCTCTACCGTGGGAATAAATTCGAGCACTATGGGTAACGGCACTCCCTTGGCTTGTTCCAAGCTTGGGGGAGTGCCCCGGTATCTTTATCTTATGTCTTTTATTTTTTGCTGTCTTGTGAGTCGTATCATGAGTAGAGAAGTTATCTTGTAGTATGGTTTTGCATTGTGTCTTGTCACTCCTTGTGAGTCCTTTGTATCTGTTGGTGTGTGGTTTTCTATAATGGAATATAAATGAGAAGTATCTTTTATTCTTCTGCACTTTATATTTTATTATGGCAATCTCTCTCATCTGCTGATCTTGTGGTAAGTAATGATTTGACATTGGGTGAATGAGTAGAAGTTTATTTGGTATCGATAAGCATGGCTTTGTTTAAATTGCAATAATTACTTTGGTGCTTGAGTAGAGAAGAAGAATTTGATTGCAAATACACTATCTTATATGTCTTACATGCCTGTTAACCTTCCAGCTCATACACCTTTGTATTAGATTTATTTCTGACAGTGATGATAAGCTTTATGTTGCAAGTTTGACATATTGTTTTTCATAGCATATTTGATTTACATCTCTCAACACTGTTTGTTTGCTTTAAAGCCTTTCTAGCATAAAGCCCTGTACTGAGTGTATGGTTCACTCGTGCATCCAATGCCAAAGCCAAACTTTCTTGCCAGCTGTGTCCACCATATCTACCTATGCATGGTATTTCCTACCATTCCAAGTAAATTTGTCATGTGCTACCTTTAAAAATTCAAAATACTTCTCTTTGTGCCTCTGTTTTTAAGCTCATGAGGGAGCAGTAGAGAGCTAGATATAACTTGTGACGAGCAAGGTCATTTCCCCCCTTTTCACCCGGTGTCGATGGATACGTCTTCACTTGAATCAACCCGAGAGTAGCTTAAGCAAAAATATAAATATGACTCACAATTCTCCTCCACGCAATGCAAATCTGAGAAATCAGCCCAAACATTGGACAGTGGTAAAACCAAGGAGAAAGAGGAGCGTACTCACTCCTCTAAAAACCAGCTGCTCTCACAAGTCTAAAAACCTTGCTTGTCATGGGGGACTAGATAGCTTCTCTGTTGTGAAGCCGTTGACGGAAGCATGCACACCTCAAAATCATTTTACTTCTGTTTTAAAAACCAAAAAGCTCTAGCACATGACTAATCCTTGCTTCCCTCTGTGAAGGGCCTCTCTTTTACTTATTGTTGAGTCAGTTCACCCACTTCCTCTAACTTCTACAAGCAAACCTACTGTGTTGAATTTTGATGTTAAGCAAGTATGATATCTACATTATGTCTTTTATGTCTCATGATAGTTATTCATTTTTCTTATGTCAGTTCTAACTCTTTTATAAGGATATAGCTTTGACGATTTGTAACTCGTGGGAAGATGACCGGATGGTTGAAGCATTTAAATGAATCTTTCTTGAAATATGGGCTGATAAGTATAATTGCTTCTTAAGCAGAGTCTCGTTTTGTCTTTGCTTAATAAGTTTTTTTCTTCTTTCACCTTAACATGCTGTAGTTACATTACTTGTCTTCGAGAAGCTTTATGAGGGAGAGGTTGCTGTTTATGATATATTTGTGTTTGATGAGTAAATACTGATGCTTCATGTTCGTATTCTTTATTTATCGACACTTCACTCTATAAACCTGTGGTCATGTTTACCGAGTTCAGTTTTCGCTTGGGGACAAGCGGAGTCTAAGCTTGGGGGAGTTGATACGTCCATTTTGCATCACTATTTTACATCATAATTCATCTTTATTCATTAATATATTTCATATTATGATGCAATACTTATGTTATTTTATCTCATTTTGCATGTTTGGCAATTATTGGAGATGCATCCACCGGAGCCTGGAATCAGCTGGAAAAGTACTTGTCAAGACACCTGACTTCGGAAGCTCCAAAAATTCCAGAAAATTCGGAGATAAATATTATGGGAAATAAGCCATGGAGCCAAAAGGGCGCACGGAGGCGAGCTCCAGGGAGCAGGGGCGGCCCCCTGCCGCGGGCCCACCCTAGGTCGCGGGTGGGACCCGCCCCTGGCCCCTGTGGCCCCCCTTCGGCTCCCCTTCGGCGTATTACTTCCCTTTGACCTAAAAACGTCGGGGGTATCGAAGAGGAATTTTTCCGCCGCCTCCACGAGGCGGAAACCAGACAGAGAGAAGAAGAGCACTGGCAGGGAGAAATCAGCCAGGAATTTCCCTCCCGGAGGGGGGAATCATCGACATCGTCATCGCCATCACGCCGGGATCATCGGGATCATCATCAACACCATCTCCATCATCAGCACCATCGTCACCGTCACCGTCCCATCTCATCCCGATGTAGCAATTGTCATTGTTTTGTTATTAGTTCATTGGAATCGTATCCCGGGTGTTGATTACTACTTGTAGTTGATGCTTGAGAGTTTTATCGGTGAATTGTCTTTACAATCAGATTGTTTCCCTTATTCATATCACCTCTGATCATGATCTATATGATGTCTTGTGAGTAGTTCGTTTGGATCTTGAGGGCATGGGGAAAGCCTAGTTGCTAGTAATTGCATAATGTTGAGTAATATTTAATGGTTCGATTTATGTTGTGGTGTTATTCCTCTAGTGGTATCGTGTGAACGTCGACTACATGATACTTCACCTTTCAAAGGGCCTAGGGGAATGCATAGTGTATTTAGTTTGCTTATGGTAGGGTTGCAGGAGTGACAGAAACCTAAACCCCAATTTGTGAACTAGTGCACTAGGGAGTGTAGGGTCTCGGAGTTTAATGCTGTGGTTAGGTTTTTATCTTAATTACTTTCTTGTAGTTGCGGATGCTTGCAAGGGGTTTAATCACAATTATTGTAGCACTCTTTTATTTACTTGTTCTTTATTTGTTCTTTAAATCAAAAATCCAAAAACATTTCTCTTTTAGTGCTTGCAGTGAAACCTTGCTAATAACTACTTGTCAACACCTTCTGCTCCTCGTTGGGTTCGACACTCTTACTTATCGAAAGGACTACGATAGATCCCCTATACTTGTGGGTCATCAGCCACACGACGGGCCGGCCATGCGCCGTATTAACACACTGGCTAGCCAAGCGCCAGTCCACGCGCCGGCACCGCGGTCTTCCCATCAGCCAACACACAGTATCCCATCGGGCGCCCCACTGCCGCTATCTTTCCCGTCATCGGTGTATAAGAGGAGCGTGCTGTGGCGTTTGATGAGTGATGGCAGAGTTGGGTGGTGCCCCAAGCGAAGACGTGGATGTAGTAAGTAGCAGTTTTTCCTCAGTGAAGAACCAAGGTTTAATCGAACCAGTAGGACTTTGAAATCAACAACGAGGTGCCCGTCAACGATCTCTGGTGCTTAACTGTCGACGACCATGGACCTGCACACGCTCAACCAATTACTTTTCCCCCAACGGCAGGAAGGTTGTCAATCTTCCCGGTCTGCTGAAAACAAAGCGGTTAAACGTATAGTGTAGATTTATGGAAATGGTCCAGCGAGCAAGTGATCATGGAAAGCAAGTAAATGAGGTTGTAAATGATGTAAAAAGATGGACCGGGGGCCATGGGTTCACTAGTGGTGTCTCGCCAATAAATAAAATACTCATATGAAGGGTAAACTAATTAAAGTTGGGCAATTGACAAGATTATGACACAAACTTAATCTAGCTATATCAAAGTGTTCATGGTAATATTCATGTAGACATCACAACAAGAAACAAAGACCGCCATCCAACTGCATCTTTGTCTAAAAAGTCCACCAAGGTATCGCTATCCAGCCTGTCACCCATCGGTAGTAAGTTGCAAGCAATAGACAATTGCATTAAGTAAAATGTATGATGTAAGCAATATCTATAATCACGTAGACATAAACACCGTTGTTTTCCCCTTAGTCACAACAGCACACCCTCGTCCCATGTAGACGTTTTTGTCACTCGTGCCCAGGCACAAGAGGGGGCATCAACCAACTATCAAGCATAAATACTCTCTCTTGGAGACATAAGCAATCACTTGGCCAAAGCAACTACACACATCGGAGAGTGATACGTCTCCGACGTATCTATAATTTTTTATGTTCCATGCTTGATTATATATCAGTGCCACATGTTTTATAATGTTTTATATCATTTTGGCATGATTTTATGGAACTAACCTATTAACAATATGCCTAGTGCTAGTTCCTGTTTTCTGTTGTCTTTTTGTTTCAGAAAAGTTGTTCGGGGAAATTTCTCGAGCCAGGAGGAGGCCTGAGGGAGGGCTCCTAACCCCCAGACGCCCCCAGGCGTGGCCCACACCTTGGCCGCGCCTGGGCCCCAGCTGGTGCCCTCCGACGTCGTCTCGATTGCCCCTTCGTCTATAAATTCATCTTCGACCCGAAAACCCTAAATACCCCGACCATATTTTCCACAAGACGTACGAGGCCACCGCCATCACCAACCCTAGTTCGGGAGGGTTCTGCAGCTCTTCCCGGCACCCTGCCGGAGAGGGGAATCGTCACCGGAGGCATCTACACCACCATGCCTGCCTCCGGAGTGATGTGTGAGTAGTCCACCACGGGACTACGGGTTGATGTCTACTACACGCTTATATTCTTGTAGACTTGTTGGACCTCCAGCGCAGAGGTTTGTAGGATAGCAGCAAATTTCCCTTAAGTGAGTAACCGAAGGTTTATCGAATCCACGGGAGGTAGAGGTCAAAGATATCCCTCTCAAGCAAACCTGCAATTAAGATACAAGAAGTCTCTTGTGTTCCCAACACACCTAATACAATTGTCAGTTGTATAGGTGCACTAGTTCGGCGAAGAGATGGTAAAATGCAAGTGATATGGATGGTAAAAGGTGATTTTGTAATTCTGTAATAAAAATGGCAGCAAGCAAACAAGTGACAAAAGTGACTAAAAACGGTGAATCAATGCCTGGAAACAAGGCCTTAGGCTTCATACTTTCACTAGTGACTACTCTCAACATCATTAACATAATTAAACACATGATAGGTCCTACAAAAATACATGCATGGTGGACGTTACTCGGAGATAATTCTTTTGTGGATCAAATAGGATGAGAATTGCGTAGGGCTACGAAAAGCGCACCTTAAAGTTCGTATTCCACATCTATGGACACTTCATGCTGTCACTATCCGCATCCAAAGATAGTACTAACAAACACCACAACATATTTCTTGAATAGTCTCTTTCTTCAATAACACAAGCATCAAGAAACCTCATGATCTATTCAATCCAACAATAATAAAGAACAAACTCATGATGAAGATCCCTCTAATCTTGATGCATAGAGCCACACACGGAACCCTCACTGTCACCGTGGTACCGTGATCACAACGGTGACTCCGCAAATTATACTAGATAACACCACTTGAGCAACATCATATCCATTACACATAGGGAAACATCATGTATTCAACTATACTAATAAAGCTCATGATCACAACGAAGATCACATCATGGGAGAAAGAGATAACCTTATAGCTACTTACATAAGCTTCAGCCCCGGTGAGGGACTAATCCCTCCTCATCACGGGAAGCAGCGGTGTTGATGGAGATGGCTCCGGCGGTCGATCCCCGTCCCGACAGGGTGCCGGAACAGGACCTTCCGAACCCCCGAAACTTTTCGGCGATGGCGGCGAAACTCTGTATCGTATTTGGAAAAATCCTTCGGGGGTTAGGGTTTTTTCGTCGGGGATGATTTATAGGCAAAAGGGCGTCGCGAGGGGGTCTCTGAGGGGTAGGGACCACCCCCAGACGTGGCCCCACTTAGACCTGTGGTTGGGACTCGTCCCTGGCCTATGGATCCCTCCCGGGGTCACCCTTCTGGCTCCGGTCCTTATTTCCTCAATAAAAAATCGTCGTAAATTTTCGTCCAATTCCGAGAATATTTCCAGAAGTAACTTTCTGCAACAAAAACAAGACAAAAACAGGGAACTGGCACTGGGCATCTTGTCAATAGTTTAGTCTGACAAAATGCATAAAATGATGTAATATGGTATTAAAAAATGTGAAAACATCACAAAACTAGCATGGATCAATCAAAAATTATAGATACGTTTGACACGTATCAGCATCCCCAATCTTAACTCCTACTCGTCCTCGAGTAGGTAAGTGATAACAAAATAATTTTTTATGAGATGCAACCAACACAATCATGATCAAGATAGTAATGTAAAGCATAGAATGTGAATGAAGTGATACGAAATAATTGTCTATAGTTGATAGCAAGAAAGCAATGAATAACCAAGTTGAATCATTGAAAGAACAAACGATGTCGCCTAGAGGGGGGTGAATAGGCGATTAAAACTTTTCCGGTTTAAGGCTTGATAATTGCGGAATAAAACTAGGTGTTTAAATTAACAAGCCAACAAACTAATATACTAGGTTCACCTATGTGCACCAACAACTTATGCTAAGCAATATATCCATACGGTGATAGCAATATGTATGACATCAAGCACAAAGGCTATCACAATGTAAATTGCATAAGTAAAGAGCTCGGGTATAGAAATAACCAAGGTACGCGGAGACGAGGATGTATTCCAGAGTTCCTCCTTGTTAAGGGAGTACGTCCCGTTGGAGGGGCGTGAGCTCGCCACAAAAGGCCTACTCAAGACGCCACAAGGGCCTCACCCTATTCTCCGATGAACCTCACCCCAAGGGTTAGGTTCACCTTCCACTATTGGAATACTTCAAGGTGGAATCCGGAGCCTTTGCAACGATCTTGGGGCACACACCCACAACTCAATCCGGGGCTCCCAAACCTTGCCCGAAGCTTCACAACTCGAAGTCTTCGCGACACCACCAACCGTCTAGGGTACAAAGTGCACCCAAGAGGCACAAGCTCTTGGGAACACAATTCACCCAAGAGTAAAGCTTCTCAACCTTCAACTTCCACTAATCTTCGTGGGGAGAGCAAACCGATGCAACTGATGCAAGAACAAGAGCACAAGTGCTCAAATCCTTCACTCTCAAATCCCACCAAAAGCAACTAATGCTTATGGGGGGAGAAGAGAGGAAGAACTAAGAAGAACTCAACAAATGAATCCCAAGATCTATATCCAAAGGGTTCCCCTCACTTAGAGGAGAGATTGTTTGGTGGAAATGTAGATCCAGATCTCCTCTCTTGTTTCCCTAAAGATGGGAAAGAATCATTGGAGGGATTGGGAGAGGGCAAGGTTTTCCAAGGTCAACAATGGTGGGAGAGAGAGAAAAATATGCTGCTGAAAACCTTAGGTAACATGGGGAAGAAGGGGGCCTTTTATAGGTCCCCTCAAAAACTAGCCGTTGCAGCCTGCTCAGACCGGAGACTCCGGTGCAAGTGCACCAGAGAATCTGGCCTGGGCCGGAGATTCCGGCCTGGCTCCGGACTGCTTCCGGACTGGGCAACAGAGGCGCACCACACTTGGGTCATCGGGGCAGACCGGAGATTCCCGTCTAGAGGGGCCGGAGACTCCGGCCAGACCGGAGACTCCGAACTATCTCCAGTGATGCTCCGGACCCCTATCCAGTACCGCACCACAAAGAGGCAAAGAACAGAGAAAAACTTTAGGCCGGAGATTCCGGGAACAGTGACCGGAGACTCCGGGTCCTTTGGGCCGGAGACTCCAGTGGGACCGGAGACTCCAGACTAGATCCAAACAGTAAAACCTGAACTGCCATAACTTTTGCAAATGAAGTCCGAATCGAGTGAATCCAATTTTGTTGGAAAGAGGAAGACAAATGCTACCCTATAAAAAGTGAAAATATTGAAAAGAAGCAAAGGAGATTTTTCTAATAAATGGAAGAGTGAAACCTTCCATAAGGATGAAACGACAAAATGTCCAATACCGAAAACGCAATAGAAGACGCATACGAAAACCATTTTCGGTGAACTTAGCCTTGTCATGACAAGCACGACAAGCACCAAGACCACACCACGATAAGAGACAAATAAGAACCAATAAAGATGATTGCAATGATGCAAAGGTTTGAGCTCTCCACGAACGATACGATCATGATACTCGGTCGAGAGCCCCTCTTGATAGTACGGCTATCTATCCTATAATCCGGTCTCTCACTAACATCATGAGAGGGGTAAAATAGAAACCCTATCAAGATCATACCTTTTCCTTGTGCATAATCCACTTGAGAAACCACCTTTCTTGATTGCGCTTCGCTTGTTGAAGACTCGCCAATAGCTCCCCCATACACCAATATGGGAGAGGCACTCTTCGGCATATCTTCACTTGAACTTGAGTGTTCATCAACTCGTACTTAGCCTTGATCAACACATATAATCTTCTTCCCTTACCCTTTAATCCAACATATGGAGATCAAGCAATGCTTATGGACACACCTACAAGTATAGCTCAATATAAACATTAGTCCATAGAGATTGTCATTAATTACCAAAACCACACATGGGGGCAACCATGCACTTTCAATCATTCAAACAAAACCTTTCATAAATAGTACGTTAAAGACATGAAAGCAATGTGACCCACATATTTGATTAATTCTCAAAGGTAATAGTTCCATCACAAAAGTGTTTGAGAATCAAAACAAAGAAGATGTAAGTATTATCAAAAAGCTTCAACTTCCAATGGTAAAGTCAATATAAAGATTCATGTTTAATCTGATGATGCAATATGATCAATCATACCCAGGGTCAGTGCTATATGTTTGCTTCGGTGGAGATACAAGGATAAGGAGAACTGACTCAACATTAAAAGTAAAATAAAGGCCCTTCGCAGTGGGAAGCAGGAATTAGTCATGTGCTACAGCTTTTTGATTTTGAAAAACAAAAACAATTTTGAGAGATGCATGCTTTCGTCAACGATTTCACAATTGAGAAGCTATCTAGTCCCCCATAACAAGCAAGGCTTTTAGACTTGTGAGATCAGCTGCTTTTAGAGGAACGAGTACATTCCTCTTTCTCCTTGGTTTCACCACTATCCAATGTTTTGACCTGATTTCTCAGATTTTCACTGCGCGGAGGAGAATGGTGAGTTATATTTATATTTTGCTTAAGTTGTTCTCGGATTGATTCAACGATTTCACAATAGAGAAGCTATCTAGTCCCCCATAATAAGCAAGGCTTTTAGACTTGTGAGATCAGCTGGTTTTAGAGGAACGAGTACATTCCTCTTTCTCCTTGGTTTCACCACTGTCCAATGTTTTGAGCTGATTTCTCAGATTTTCACTGTGCGGAGGAGAATGGTGAGTTATATTTATATTTTGCTTAAGTTGTTCTCGAATTGATTCAAGTGAAAACGTAAACCATCGACACCAGGTGAAAGGGGGGAAATGACCTTGCTTGTCACAAGTTATATCTAGCTCTCTACTGCTTCCTCATGAGCTTAAAAACAGAGGCACAAAAAGGAGTATTTTGAATATTTTAAAGATAGCACATGACAAATTTACTTGGAATGGCAAGAAATACCATGCATAGGTAGATATGGTGGACTCAGCTGGCAAGATAGTTTGGCTTTGGGATTTGGATGCACGAGTGAACTCTACACTCAGTACGAATTTTTAGGCTTAGCAAAAATGGTATTTGAAGCAAACATCCAACATTAACCGGTAACAGAGTAACATAAGACATTAGCCAATCATAACCATAAACACTCCATACTGTCTCCCTTGTTGACCAAACAGTTCTTTTGATGGAAAGATTAGCTTTATGAATTAACAACTACGAAACACCACACAGTTTCAAGCTTTTAACTATATTTCTTCACTAATCAATTTCCACTCAAATAACCAGCAAGTTTAAGCATTCATCTTAATATCTCAAAACAAATGAGAAGCATCAAGTATCCACACAATGATCTACAAGACTATGCAGGCTTTCATTTCATTCCAATATCACATGGGTAGCATTTTGTCACTTTGACAATTCAAGCAATTTATCAATAACAACTCTCCAACAAGTATAAGTGAAGAACAAGAGAGTTTAACATCAACAACTAGCAGCTCTAAACAAGATAAAAGCTAAAAGTGAGAGCTTACTAGCAAACAAATAGTAGCTAAGAATACTCAACAAGATATAAGCGAAGCAAAGGAGTATTCAAATGAAAAAGCGGAACGTGTCTCTCTCCCACACAAATAAAGCTAGGATCCAACAAGGATATGACCAGCAAACAAACAAACAAAACTGAAAGCAAAAAGACGCTCCAAGCATAGCACATAATATGTAAAGTGATAAAAACTTAGTTCAACGAAGACGACCTCATGATAGTCGATGAAGAGGAGGGGATGCCTTGGGCATCCCCAAGCTTTGACGCATGATGGTTCTTGATATTCAGAGGGGGTGCCATGGGGGCATCCCCAAGCTTGAGCTCTGATCCATCTTCAATTTCTTCATTATCCTCTCCTTTGGAACTTAAAAACTCCCAGCACACAAAACTTCTCATAAACTCATTAGAGGGTTAGTGCTCATAAATTAAAATGCACATGTGTTCAACTCAAGACAAATTGAAAACAACTTTATTGGGCATTAGCTACTGTTTACTAAGCCTCAATATGACACTCCACCTCTAGAGTATAACATTTGATGATAGTAAAAGAGACAAATACAAATAAAAGCAGAATCTGTCAAAAACTGAACAGTCTGTAAAGATTGAATTTTTCGAGGCACTTCTGTAGCTCAAATCAGAAAAGTCAAAACTAACGAAAGATAGATAAAAGTATCAGGCTTGCTGTATAAACATATCAGAAAATTTTAAAATTTAGGGATTTTTTGGATTTTCGAACAGTGAAGGATAGAAATCTGTTTCTGGACAGCAAAACAATACCTCGCCCTTTCAATGCATTAGAGGCTAAACTTGGCACAAAAAACCAAAAAAAAAAGATACAATCATGATCATAACAATAAGTAATAGGCATAACATAATATTCTTCAATAGTGCCTATAGACTTACCATCAAGATAATAATGAATACAATCAAGCGGATTATCTTCAATAATTTTTGATTCATACTCATTAGGAACAACCATGATGGGAGAAATATGCTTAGGGGATGATACCATTTCCTCTTTATTTTTACTCCTCCCTCTCTTCTTCTTCTTCTTCACCACCTTAGCAGGGAGTGGTTGGAAAGGAAGCTTCTCCACATAATCTGATTCATTATTAGAAAAGGCAGGAGAAACTTGGGAGAATCTCTCCCTTTCATTATTGGCAACATAAGAAACATTTTTCCTTTTATACTTTGGTGAAGTGCTATCTTTTCTAATTTTTGCAATGTAAGCATTGTCATGGCAATTCACAACACAATAATGATAAGCTCCCTGAAGAATGCTATTCGTCCCAAAAGTACTCCTATCTAACCAAGAAGTTTTTTCTGATAACTCTTCACACCCCAAAAATAAACTAAGTTCATCATAAGGACTAGAGGTGATCATGTTATCACAAAATTGGCTAATAGTTCTATCATTAAAGTACGAGCATTGGAAATTAAGATGACCTTCTTCATTGCAAAGTTCACACATAAAAGGATAGAGGTCATTTAATTCTCTAGCAAATTTATATAAATCCTTAAGCCATTTGCTAGTTCTTTCATGCTTATGTTGCTTACAATATTTATCTTCTTCAACCCGAGTGCTTTCATAAGGTCTATGCACTCCACAAAAATTAACATGCTTATATAAAACATTATTTGTAGAGATTGGATCATGTCTATTGCAATCATCATTAACAATTTCATTTTGTTTGCAAATGTCTTTGAAAGGTTCATGATGCTTAGACCATTTCTCTTTAGGAATATTAATATGAGAAGCAAAAGATTTATAGTTATCAACAACTATATAAGAGTCAAGTCCAAACTTAGCACTAAGCTTATTAAAACTATCAATTTCAACAAAAGACTTAATGCAATCATACTCATAATTTATACCTGACTCTTTACCTTTGTCGATCTCCCAATCTTCAATGTTGTGTTGAATCTTTTCAATAAGATCCCATTTAGCATCAATCTTCTTACTTGTAAAAGAACCCATAGAGGAAGCATCAAGTATTTCCTTTTCATGATGAGATAGCCTTGCATAAAAATTATTAACAATGATATCCTTGGAAAGCTCATGGTTAGGGCATTTAAGTATTAATGATTTTAATCTCCCCCAAGATTGAGCTATGCTCTCTCCATCATGTGGCTAAAAATTATAGATATAATTTCTATCCTGATGAATTTCATTAAGAGGGTAAAATTTAGAATAAAAGAGAGACATAAGCTCCTTCCAATCCAACAAATGAGAATTATCTACTAGCCTATACCACTCCAATGCTTTCTCCTTAAGTGATAAGGAAAATAATTTCCTCATGATCACCACACTTGAAACACCTGCAATCTCAAACAAATCACATAATTCCTTAATATAAAGCAGATGATTACTAGGATGGACAGCTCCATCTCCTACATAGCAATTAGTCATAACAAGATCAATTATTCCCATCGGTATTTTGAAAGGAATACATTTAGTAGGTGGAGTAACCTTATCCACCACGGGAGTGGTGGAGAGGTCACTCTCAAACAGCAAATTTAAAGGACAACGTTCCATAAGCCAAACTAGTAAAATAAAAACAAGAAATGAAAAGATTTAATTGCAAGATCTAAAAAAGATACCTTCAAGCACACACCTTCTCAACAACGATGCTAGAAATTAGCTTTGTTGAAGGGAGAGTGAGTACCGCTTACCTTTCCTCCCCGGCAACGGCGCCAGAAAAGAGCTTCGTTGACGGGAGAGGAATTGTAGTGCGCCCTCTTACTCCCCGGCAACGGCGCCAGAAAAGAGCTTGATGTCTACTACACGCTTCTATTCTTGTAGACTTGTTGGGCCTCCAAGCGCAGAGGTTTGTAGGACAGTAGCAAATTTCCCTTAAGTGAGTAACCCAATGTTTATCGATCTCAGGGAGGTGTAAGGTGAATGTATCCTCTCTCAAGCAACCCTGCAATTAAGATACAAGAAGTCTCTTGTGTCCCCAACACACCTAATACAATTGTCAGTTGTATAGGTGCACTAGTTCGACGAAGAGATAGTAAAATGCAAGTGATATGGATGGTAAAAGGTGATTTTGTAATTCTATAAAAAAAATGGCAGCAAGCAAACAAGTGACAAAAGTGACTAAAACGGTGTATCAATGCTTGGAAACAAGGCCTAGGCTTCATACTTTCACTAGTGACTACTCTCAACATCATTAACATAATTAAACACATGATAGTTCCCACAAAAACATATGCATGGTAGACGTTACTCGGAGATCATTCTTTCGTGGATCAAATAGGATGAGAATTGCGTAGGGCTACGAAAAGCACACCTTAAAGTTCGTATTCCACATCTATGGACACTTCATGCTATCACTATCCGCATCCAAAGATAGTACTAACAAACACTACAACCTATTTCTTGAATAGTCTCTTTCTTCAATAACACAAGCATCAAGAAACCTCACGATCTATTCAATCCAACAATAATAACAAACAAACTCATGATGAAGATCCCTTTAATCTTGATGCATAGAGCCACACACAGCACCCTCACTGTCACCATGGTACCGTGATCACAATGGTGACTCCACAAATTATACTAGAAAACACCACTTGAGCAACATCATATCCATTACACAAAGCTCATGATCACAACGAAGATCACATCATGGGAGAGAGAGAGAGATAACCACATAGCTACTTGTATAAGCCTTAGCCCCGGTGAGGGACAATGCCCTCCTCATCACGGGAAGCAGCGGTGTTGATGGAGATGGCTCCGACGGTCGATCCCCGTCTCGGCAGGGTGCCGGAACAGGACCTTCTGAACCCCTAAAACTTGTCGGCGATGGCAGCGAAGCTCTGTATCGTATTTGGGAAAATCCTTCGGGGTTTAGGGTTTTTTTGTCGGGGATGATTTATCGGCCAAAGGGTGTCGCGAGGGGGTCTCTGTGGGGCAGGGACCACCCCCGGCCGCGGCCCGCCTTAGACCTGCAGGTGGGACCTGCCCCTGGCCTGTGGGTCCCTCCCAGGGTCGCCCTTCTGGCTCCGGTCCTTATTTCCTCAATAAAAAATCATCGTAAATTTTCGTCCAATTCCGAGAATATTTCCAGAAGTAACTTTCTGCAACAAAAACAGGATAAAAACAGGGAGCTGACACTGGGCATCTTGTCAATAGGTTAGTCCGACAAAATGCATAAAAATGATGTAATATGGTGTTAAAAACATGTGACAACATCACAAAACTAGCATGAATCAATAAAAAATTATATATACGTTTGACACGTATCACAGGTCCATAGCAGTAGCTTGATGGTTGTCTCTCCTCCTTGTACTCCATTGCTTAGATCTTGTGAGCTGCCTATCATGATCAAGATCTTATTATCTATAACTGCTACATGATTGTGTTTGCATGGATCCGATGAATTGTAGAAATCATTTCTTTTGTTCATCTATGTGTTATGTTTTATCTATGATCTAGCATGCTCTCTGATGCTAGTGGATGCTTTGGCCAAGTAATTGTTAGTGTCTTCAGAGAGGGTATTTATGTTAGATAGTGGGTTCATGCCTCTTCTTGTCCGAGCTCAGGTTGACAGAAACAATCAAGACTAAAGATGTGTTGTTGCCACTAGGGAGAAAACAGCGGTGTGATTTCCTTGTGTTATTTACATTGCTTACATTATGCACTTTGCTTATTGCAATGATCTATTGCTTACAACTTAATACTTCTGGGTGATATGTTGGATAGCGACCCCGGGGTGGATTATTAGTCATAGACACGATTGGATAACGGTCTATGTAGTTTGACTTAATGCCCATATTAGATGAAGCAGTGAACTATATTGTTTTATGATAGCATTGTTGTGTGCCCACAATTCTGTCAATTGTCATGCTATAATTTGTTTACCCATCATGTATATCTTTTGGAGAGACACCACTAGTGAACTGTGGACCCCGGTCCTATTTTCCTACATTTTTTACAACCGTTCTAATACCTTTTCATCATCATTTGCTCGCTGGTCAAATTTCACTCTCATCATATTTTATATCTGCACAATTAATCATTTATGTTCGGCAAGCCGGAGATATTGACAACCTCTCTGTTTCGTTGGGGCAAAGTACTTGTTTGTGATTGTGTGCAGGTCCATGTTAATCTACAAGCGCCAGAGTAGATTGACACCTCGCTAAGCCTTCTCCAAGTCCTACTGGATCTGACAACCTTGGTTTTGTAATCAAGGGAAACTGCTGCTTTGCTGCATCATACCTTCCTCTTGGGGTTACCCAGCGAACGTGTGATCCACGTCATCAAGATCTTTTTCTGGCGCCGTTGCCGGGGATTTGAAGAAGACTTCTCGAACTACCAAGTTTCCCATCAACACGCCAAGCTCTTTTTCTGGTGCCGTTGCCGGGGACTTGGAAGCTTCAGCTAGGGGAGTTTCACACATCCTTTCACTTTACTTTGTTATTGTCTTGCCTAGTATATTTTTTGTTAGTCTTGTTTTGCCTTTCGTTTGCTCTAAAACTGAAAAACACAAAAAAATTAAAAATTCCAGCGCTAGTCTTTTTATTGTTTTGCTTGATATTATGTCTAGTTCTTTACTTGCTATGAATGGTTACTTTGTTTGAGACTAGATCTTATTGGCAAGGTGGGTCCACAGAGGAACAACAGAAATATTATAAGGAATACCGCTTGTCTGAAAAGGGGAAACACTTATGGGCACAAATAAATAAGTTGAATAGTCTTGCTAAAAACTTTTGCTCTACATATGATGAATCCTGGTGGTTTAATGAATCTTTTTGCTGTAGGAGGCATAAACACCTCCCTTTCCAATGTGATCATAATGATAATGAAATATTGGCTTCTTATGCTAAAGGAAACTATGATTTTGATAATTTTGAACAAATTGAAGAATTTGTTGCTTTTATGGGTGCCTATGAAATTACTTCTATGCTTAAAGATATTGATGATGCTTCTTACAAATCTGAAAATTTTGATATACTTGGATATTGCCTTGAGTATTACAATGATAATCCTTATATTACTGAATTTCTTGGGAGAACTTATCCTCCAAAAGAAGAGACTAATGCCTTGCAGGAAACCGTGGAAGAAGAAATTGCTGAAACTGGAAGCTCATTGGATGAAAAAGAGGAAGAGAGTGACAAACAAAAGGAGGAAAAATGGATTAGCTACCCATGCCTACCTTCTAATGAGAGTAACTCTTTAACTCTTACATTATTTGATTGCCCTCCATGCTTACCAAAGGAGGATGAATGTTATGTTCCTATGGATTCTCTTGAAATATCCCTTTTTGAGGAAATTGATACTTGCTACACTTATGACCACGATTTCCCTATTAAACATCAACCAAACTCAAAGAAAAAAAACATGTTTAATAATGGGATTGGAAAGCTCATGGCTTCTGTTTATTTTGATCATACTATTTTGGAGCTTAATAAAAATTATGTGTTTTGTAGATAATGAAAATCATGTTTTATGTGATAGTTATATTGTTGAGTTTGTTCATGATGTTACTGGAAATTATTTTGAGAGAGGGAAATATGGTTATGAAAATTTTCATATCACTAAAACACCTCTCTTTATGTCGAAAGTTTTGAAATTGCTCTTGTTTTATCTTCCTATGCTTATCACTATGTTCTTCGTGGATTTATTTGATTACAAGATTCCTATGCATAGGAAGTGGGTTAGGCTTAAATGTGTTTGATATTTGCTTCTTGAGGCTCTCTTTGTGTTTCAACTCTTATTCTTATGAGAGCATCATTAAAATTATCAAGCCTAGGTAAAAGGCGTTAAAGAAAAGCGCTTATGGGAGGCAACCAATTTTATTTTTACCTACTTTTTTATGTGTTTGTTCTTGTTTTGGGTGATATTACTTCTGTAACAACTCCCTTGTATCTTTTTGTTTTGTTTTTTGGTGCCAAGAATAGCCTCTAAAGAGAGGAAGACTAATTAGTGAGTTTGCTGTCCAGAAATAGATTTCTGTTCTTCACTGTTCGAAAATCCAAAAAATCACAGAACGTCATCTGTGGCTGAAAAGTCTTTACAGAAAGAATCAGGGTTTTGTCTACCTTTCTCTAGTTTTAAGGTTTCTGATTTGAGGTCCAGAAGTGCTCCTAACAAATTCATCTTTACAGTCTGTTCAGTTTTTGACAGATTCTGTCGTTAGTTTTGCATTGCTTCTTTCACGGGAAAGTGAAGTTCTTTTCAAAGCTAGAGCTTTACTTAGACCTTTGCGACAGTAGCTAATGTTTAAAAAAATAAGTTCATGATATGTGCTTTGGAACTGAAGGAAGATATTATTTTTGTGGACTAACCCCTCTAATGAAGTTGCTATAAGTTTTCAGTGAAGGAAGTTTTCAAGTATCCAAGTGCGAGGTGATGAAGGATGATCAAGAAGGGATAAGCTGAATACTTAAGCCGAGCGTCACGATCCAACGACTTGTCGAACATGACCTCCTGGGCAGCCTCCATGTTTTTAGCTGGGGTGTTGAAGTAACAGAGGTTTGTCATCAGGTCACGTCGGTGGTGGTACTTCCTCTAGACTGAATCAACATGGTCGGCTTCCCACTTGCAGCGGAAATCCAACCTCTTGTGCAGATTTTTTTCACGAGCCGGACGGAAGACATCGTCAGCTCCCTTTTCTCTCTGCTTTCGGATGAACTCCGTTTCCTTGTTTATAAGCTCAACTTCACGCTCTGCTATCTGGGCAGCTTGCTCCTCAAGCAGGGCGCGACGCTTCTCAATGTCGTCCAGCGATGCATTCGGAGGGAGTGGCATTAACAGGTGCTTGTACCTCGCCATCTTTCTTTCATGCTCCCTCTCCGCTGTCTCGCCGGCCGTAGCGTCAATGTCTCTTTCACAGTTGCTTGTTATTTTTGCTTCGAGCTCTTGTTTTCAAGCATCTCTTGTTCAGAGCTGTTAGATTTTGTAGTTAGGAAGTATTCTCTTGTGCTTTCACCCTTTTAGTTTTGTTTCAAATAAGTTGATTGGTGTTTGGTTGAATGGAAATTATCATGTAGGAAGTGTGAAAAGTGCTGCTCAATCTTGTAGATCATTGTCTTGAATCTTTGATACTTGCCAATTGTTTAGAGATATGAAGTAGATTAATGCTCAATGTCGTGGTATTGTCGAATCTAGCCACGGCAGGGGTGCCATCGAGCTAGGTAGAGAGAGGGGTTTTGGAGACGAGGGGTGTTCCGGCAACAAGGTGGCAAAGGGTTTACCCAGCTTCGGATCTCGCAACGGTGGAGAAACCCTACGTGCTACTATAATTCACTATAAGGCAATATCGCCGAGTTACAGTGGATTAGGGTTGAGAGCGTGCCCTAAGGCGTCCCATAGGCCGGCTTATAAAGTCGTCCGGACCTAGGGCTTACAGGAGGAAACCTAACCGACTAAGAACAGAGTCCTACTCTAATCCGGCTTGGGCCCTGCCTTGTGGGCTAAGTCTTCCGCAATGCAGGCCGGCTTCTGGAACCTTCCCTTAGCCGGATGGGCCTCCTGCGCTTCAGCATACTGGGCCGCCCGGTTAAGCCGGATTTGGTTTACCACCACTTTGGGCCACCCTGGTATCCTGGCTTCTAGTCTTCTCTGTGAGGACACCTGTTCGGCTTAACCCCAAAAGTAGCCACCGGAAAGCTTCAAGTACTTCAGCAGCTGGCTTCAATCTTCCGGTAATATGTCGTCTAGGAAATTCGTCATCCGTCTTCATTCTTGGAGCATTCCCAGAAACCTGAAATCATGTCGAACAGCTTTGTCGATTTTGACTGTGCCGGCTTCGTATGCCGAAAAAGCACTTGAGCGTGTAACGACACGCGTCCGCCGATTTGACAGTTATGCCAGACCCGGCAGTGTGAGTGGAGGAGCATCTTTTGAACGCAAGGGCTAACTTCCATTTTTCCCGCGCTGGAACCGAGGCGTCGGAGGGAACGAACTGTCTCCAACGTCTTGATCCGTGACACGTGGCGAGAAACCCGGCTGCTGACCATTGCACACATCTCGGCGCAGCACTATAAATGGTGGCCGCATCGCCTCCTCCACGATCTCCACGTCATTCGCAACCCTAGCTCCAACTCTTCTCCAGATCTCATCTCCTCTCCCGAGCACAAACTCCTCCGTTTCTTCCTCGACCTCCATGCCATCGAGCGCTCCAAGGTCTCCAACGATCGACGCAGGCACGGCCGGTCCGACTCCGCCGATGGGAGGAGCTGCTTCCACGGCCACCGCCGCCATCACCGAGCCATCCGCCGCTACTCCTGCATCCTCACCAACTCCGGTGAGTTCCTCCGCCGCTTCGGGCTATGACACAGTGGCTCTGGCAAAAGCTACAGCCGAAGCCGCAGCCACGATGGCTTCTGCAGCCACAACTACTGACGCCGCCATCGAAGACGCAAGCGTTGGCGAGGAAGAGAAGAAGAGGAAGCCGGCAGCGGCAAGGACGCAGCCAACAACCCGTCCCGCAACTGGGCCTGCTCGGTTGTGGACGAAGTTGAATTGAAGGGGATGGAGGTCGACGGAGCCATTCTTCCAACTTCTGAGTCGGAGCCGACTTGGCGATCCGCCTTCGGCGACCCCTATCCGACTCCCATCAGAGACGAGCGGGTACTTCTTTCTTCCCATGCTATTAGGGGATTTTTCTTGCCGTCGTCGGCTTTTCTGGTAGACCTCTTAGATCACTACGGCCTCCAGCTCCACAACATAACCCCGAACAACCTATTGTACATCCCCGGCTTTGTAGCGTTGTTCGAAGGATACTTAGGCATAAAACCTAGGTTAGACTTCTTCGAACGTTGCTTCTTAGTCAAGATGCAGACCATCAACAAGGAGCTGCTGGTGGCCGGCACAATCAGCTTCAACTGCCGCCGAGATATCGACTGGTACCCTCAAGTGCCTATCGTCGATTCGGCAAAGGGATGGGTGTCCACCTTCTTCTACTGTCCTCTGCTTCCTCTGTCCAAACGAAACTGTCCGACTTTTTGAGGAGCTTGTATAATGGCAATGCTTTGTCGCCAAGCCGGCTAACGAATGGGCTTATAGCCGCGAGGGAACCCGTAAGCCGTTGAATGTCTTTTAGACAGGATGGCCTTTCGATGTTCTGGATCGCCTTTATCTTTTCCGGGTTAACTTCAATTCCTCTTTGGGAAACAATGAAGCCCAAAAGCTTGCCTGCGGGTACTCCGAAGACGCATTTTGCCGGATTAAGCTTCATCTGGTACTCCCTTAGATTTGCAAAGGTTTCTGACAGATCGGCGATAAGATCGCCGCGCTTCTTCGACATGACCGCTATGTCGTCAACGTAGACGTGAACATTGCGGCCGATCTGCTTGTCCAAACACCGTTGCATACACCTTTGGTAAGTAGCACCAGCGTTCTTTAAGCCGAAAGGCATTGTGACATAGCAGTAATTGCCATATGGCGTAGTGAAGGACGTCTTGATTTGATCTGACTCCTTCATCTTAATCTGATGGTAACCCGAATAAGCGTCCAGAAAACACAGCATCTCTGAGCCGGCAGTTGAATCAATGACCTGATCAATATGCAGTAAGGCGAACGGATCTTTATGACAGGCTTTGTTTAAGCCGGTGAAATCAATGCACATACGTAGCTCAGAGGTGTTCGTCTTTGGGACTAGCACGGGATTTGCCACCAATCAGTGTCGGAGAAATGTCCCAGGAACTGGGTGTGTCTCGCGAAGGATCGAGTAAGGGGCTAAACACGGAATCAAACAACCCTCAACGTGCCTCGGCGACGGTGCTCGCCTGGATCGCTGCGGGGGAGCACTGCAGAGAGGAACGCATGGTCTTACCCAGGTTCAGGGCCCTCTAGGTGAGGTAAAACCCCTACGTCCTGCTTCGAGTTGTATTGCACTTGCTTGGAGAGGATTCAGTACAGGGCGAGCTTGGCGAGCTCTGGGTGGCTAACAATGGCTACTGCTAACCTCAGATCTAGGGTTTTTGGGCTTGTGAATCTAGGAACCAACCAGAGTCTGAACTGAATCGGACCCTTTGCCCGAACGGGCTCCTCCTCCTTTTATAGGCGTCTCGGGCCTCTTCCCCCAAAACATCTTGGCGGGAAGGGCTACCACATGGCGACGAAGGAGGAGGTGCGGTGCACAATAAAGGTATAGTCCACCATAAAGGTGAGGTCCATGGACGCGGTCCACGGCAGGGGCGGCGTCGCCAAAGCTGGAAAAGCCACCGGCCAGCCGGACGGTGGGCTGGCGCTTGCTGAGGTGAGGGGTGACCCATGGTGATGTCGCCCTTGGAGCGTAGCTGCAGACGGTTCCCTTATCACCAAAGTGGCAATACTCGTTGTCCGCTTTGCTTGGTGCTGCTTTGTTGACTGCTTTATACATGGAAACGGCAACTGCAGCGTCGTCGTCACCGCGCGTAGGCGCGCGCGTCACTCTGCACATGGGCGCAGAGCCCATGTGCGCTCTGCCGCGGAGGCAGAGCTGGCTTCGAGAGGAAAGAAGCCTCGCGAGGCAAAAGGCCTCGCCGAGCCTTTCGGCTTGGTCCTTAGCAGAATTGCTGGTGGCATCTGGGATGCCCTCTCGAGGAAAGGTCCCTCGCCAAGGGAGAAGAACCCTCAGCGAGGAGAAAAGGTCCCCCGCGAGGAAAAACCCTCACGAGGCTCACCAGGCTTGGAGAGCCTGGTCCTTAGCGAAATCTTCTGAAGAATCTTGTGGGCCCTGGCAGGCCGGCCCGTGGTACCCTGGTTTCCACTGTGCCGACAGTAGCCCCCGGGCCCGCGATGGGCACGCCGAGGCCCATGGATGAAGGCGAGCCATCGAGGGCCCAACGGTGCCTGCCGGGGCCGTGACACGTGGGGCGCAGCGGTTGCGCCCGCGGCCACGATCTCCTCGGCTTCAACGGGCGACGTGGCGGGGCCCGCCACGACTCGGGAGCTGGTCAATAAAGCCTGGGCGCGCAGACTGCACCCTTCACTTCTCCCATAACTCCTCCGCACTCTTCTCCCAACGTCTCCAATCTTCTCCAGAGCGCTCCAACTCCAGGGTCTTCATCTCCTTCTCCGGCGACCAATGGCGCCCAAGAAAGCGAACATCGACCCGAAGGGCAAGGCCGCGATGCGGGCCGGCACGTCTGCGGCGGCGGCGCGCGGTGCTGCCCTCGAGGAGGCGCTGCCGCAGACCCGCGTCACCGCGGCGGCGATAGCAAAGGTGCGCCACCTGGCGGCGGCGAGCACCAACGAGCACGGCGCCACCGAGATGAGGCCGGCCGGCAGCAGGCTCACCGAGGGGTTCTACCCCATCTTCCTCCATACTCTCTATGCCGGTCTTGTTCCTCCCTTTTCCGAATTCCTCTTGTCGATTCTGGAGGTGTACCAGATCCAACTTCTTCACCTCCATCCCAACTCCATCCTTATCCTCGCCATCTTCGCCCACCTCTGCGAGGCCTACATCGGCATCCGTCCCTCGGTGGCGCTCTTCCGTAGCTTCTACTCCCTTCGGAGCACCGCCTCCAACGAGCGGCTCGGCTGCGTCTCCTTTCGCATCGCCGCCGCCAGGAGTGAGAACTACATTCCCATCGCCTGGTGCGGTGAGAACGCCATCACCAAGGTGACGAAGAAGGTGGAGGACTTCCGCAAGAAGTGGCTCTTCGTCGACGCCAAGAAGACAAACCCTCTCCTGGAGGTGCCCGAGGGGCCCCCGAGGAAGTGGGCGCGCTGGGCGAGCGCAGACTTCAGGGGCCCGAGGCTCGACGCGGTGTACGAGTGCATCCGGCGCATCCGCGAGGCAGGGGTCACCGGCCAGATGGTGGCAAGAGACTTCACGAGGCGCCGGATCGCTCCTCTCCAGTGGCACTCTGAACCGGTGTGGCGGTACTCGGGCAAGGAGGACGCAATGCGCCTGTGCTCGGACAACTTTTCGCCCGAGGTGCTACGCCAGGTCATGGGGGTCCTCTTCGGGATGACGGAGATCCCGTCTCCTACCAACGACGAGGCCCGGCCCCTTCTCAGCTTTGCCGAGGAGAGCATCGAGGAGCAACGCAGGTGCATGCCTGTGTTCGACGAGTGGGGAATCGTGCCCGCAGGGCACCGCGGGCCTCGCCCCAACCCGTGGGCGGCGGAGCCGGAGTACATGGACGAGTCTCCGGAGCCGGAGGAGGTCGAAGAGTCTGTCGAGGAAGAGGCCTCGAGAGGCGAGGATCCCTTCGGCGAGGACGAGGCCTCGAGAGGCGCCGACCCCGTTGGCGAGGATGAGGCCTCGAGGGGTGCCGACCCCTCGAGAGGCTCCGCCGGCTCCTCAAGGAGCGCTCCCGCCGAGGTGGACCTCCAGGTGCTCTCCTCCAGCGATGAGGAGGATGCCTTCCGCGTCGCCCGCTCCCGATGCGTCGGAGAGGAGGAGGAGACGAGCGGCGGCGGGGGAGGACGCTGCGAGCCCCGCTCCAAGGCCATCCACGACTGGAGAGCCGCGACCGCGAGGAGCGCTCCTCGCGAGGAGGCAAGGGCGCCTCAAGAGGAGGCCGGAGCAAGCAACACCCAACCGCCCAAGGCGAAGAAGAGGGTGTGGGTGATGGCTGACGAGTAAGCCTCGACTCTTCTTTTCTTTTATCATTTTGTTTCCGGAAAAACCCCTTGAAGGATCTTCTTCTTGTCTTTCTTCCAGGCAACCTGCGAAGCTAAAGAGGCGGTGGCTCCGCAAGCTTGGAGAGACCGCCAGCGTCGTCGAGGAGATGCCTGTGGCCGACGAGCCGCGGCAGGTGGCTGTCCCTCCCGCGGGTGAGCACCGCGTGGAGGGGGTGGTTGAAGAGGCGCGCCGTCGCTGGTTCGGGCGGCGACTCCTCCCGTGGTGGAGCACCGCGCGGAGGAGGTGGTCGAGGAGGTAGCGCTGCCGTCGCCAGCTAGGGCGGCCACTCCTCCCATCCAGCAGGACACAGAGGAGGAGAGAGTGGACGAGGAAATCATCATGGAGCCGCCTCCAGAGGAGGAGGAGGCTCCCTCAAGAGGGGCCGATGCGTCCGAGGTCGTGGCAGACGCGGCCGTCACGGGAGGGGCAGGGAGCGCCCCTGAGGAGCAGGAGGCAGAGGCACCTCCGGAACCCACAGGCGCTGGAGCTGGAGGCGAGAGGACGCCCAGCCCCAGAGGGCACCTGAAGCGGGTGACGAGGGAGGCGCCCCCACGAGCCCCCGGGCCGCACCAGAGGCGGCCGTGAGCCCAAGGCAGGAGGCCTCGGGCGCCTCGACAAGGGTCGAGGCCTCCGCACCCAGCAGTGGTGCGGGGACCTTGGCGCTGCAGGAACCGCGGCGCCAAGCAATTCGTCGCCGAGTCGTCCTCAACCAGGCGCGGCGGACGCTCGACGAGCTGGAGGAGCAGCTCGTCGGAGAAGAACTCGCCATAGCGGAGGAGCGGGCAAGGCTTGGCGAGGCCTGGGCCCTCCTCCACGAGAGGGTGGAGTTGTGCCGCCGGCAGGACGCGGCGGCCCAGGCGGAGCACCAAGAGGCCCTCCGCTTTGCCGAGGAGACCCGCGACAGCGTCAAGCGGGAGGCGGAGGAGGTGATGGACCAGCTAGACGCCGCGCGAGAGTCGTTCGAGGTGGAGACCGCCTCCAGGCACGAGGAGCTAGCGGCCGCAGAGCAGAAATTTGCCGCTGACTCCGAGGTCACAAGGGCCAGCTTGAAGGAGCTCCGCGAGCTGCTGGATGCTCACGAGGGGCAGCTGGCGCCGCGCGAGGCAGAGCTGGCACGACGCGAGGGAGAGCTCTCCCTCCGCGAGAAGGAGATGCGCCAGCGCGAGGAGCAGGCCCAGCTGCTCGAGGAGGCCCAGGCCACCCGAGAGGGGCAGCTGCAGGAGCGCGAGGGCCTGTTGGCCCTGAGCGAGGCCACCTACGCGGAGCGCCACGAGAAGGCCAACGCCGACTTCATGGCGAAGCAGAAGAGGATCAAGGAGGAGGCCGACACCAAGGTCCAACTCATGCGCGAGACCCTCTCCAAGGATTACGACGACAAGGCCAAGAAGCAGGAGGACCGCTTTAAGTCCAAGCGAAAGGAGCTCCAGGACCGCATCAAGGAGCTCGAGCAGGAGGAGAAGCGGATGACCTCCTACCTCGAGAACACCAGGGAGGCCTAGGCTCGCGCAGAGGGGAACGCCGTCGCCCTGGAGAGAGACCTAGACGAGCTCCGACAGCAGGTGGGGCCGGCCGCGGATCTCGCGGGGCGAGCGCGGGACCAGCACCAGATCGGCCAGTCCATGTCACGCCAGCGCCAGCGCATTCTCCAAGACTTGGTGACCCGTGCGCGCACCGTCAGGGATGAGCTGAGGATCAAGGTTCCCCCTTCTCCGTAGGGATCGACGACGAGGCCGCGTACTCGTTCTTCTTCGAGCAATTCCTCGGAAAGCTCGAAGAGACCACGAAGGGCTTCGACGAGCGCGTCGTGGAGGAGAGCCGCGATCTCCTCGTCATCTCCACTAGCCGCATCTTCAGCAACCTCGTGAGGTTCCAGCCCTCGCTCGACCTCGAGGCCTTGATGGCGCCGGTCGACATCAGCAAGAGGGCGCGGGAAGCCGCCGATGCGTACGCCAAGAAATTCGACCAAGTCGTGGTCGATGGCGACGACGAGGAGGATGCCCTGGAGGAGGAGGTGGAGGCTGTCGTGGACAGAGCGGGCACCTCAGGAGGCGCGGGAGCCTGAGTTCTCCTCTGTCTGGACGTGCAGAGGTACGGATTAACTTAGCATTTATTTGTAATAGCTTTTGTAAAGACTTGCTTTAAGCTGTGTTTGGATGTGCTTGGTAAATATCCCTTGAGAGGCTTCTGTCTTCCCTTTCATGTCTTTTTCGCTCTACGTCTTAGGACCCTCTCTTAGCGCTACACCACCGCAACTTTGGTATGCGAGAGTCAGGGCTCCACAAGGCCGGGGGGTGCGTGAGGCCTCAAGAGGTAAGAGCTCCCAAGTCGCGATGCTTGGGTCTCCCCTTTAACGTGCAAGCAGCCCATGAGGCGCAGGAGAGAGAAAAGAGGCTCGAGGGACGAAAACCAGGGAAAAGAATTTTAACCAAGTGTTTGGACTTAGCTTCGCGAGGCATTTTTCCTTGGAGAGGGTGTTGGTTCCCTGACGAGGTGTTTTCGCCTTGGAGAGGGTGTTGGTTCCCTGACGAGGTATCTTGGACCTGTTTCCTGCGTTTTGACAGATAGGCGTACCCGCAAGCAATACATAGCTAGATAACTTATGCGCGCTCATAGGTTCCTTCATGAGTGCCTCGCGAGGAGAACAGGCACCAAGGTCCTTGGTGAGTTGACGTGCACGGGAGCCGGCTCATGAGTTCAGAGCTCCTTGGGAGTTGACATGCATGAAAGCTGACCCGTGAGTTCAGAGCTCGGATCCCTTGGGTTTGAGGCGCTGCCGGGATGCTCCCGTGGCATGGCACCATGCTAGCCCCCGCTCGTGAGATACACAGGAGGGATCATACGAGCAACAATGAAACAGCAATAACATAAAAGATTACCAAACAACAACATATGCTGGCGCGAAGCGCAAAGGTTCAAGGTGACCTGAAACAGAGGTTCATTACACTGGCGTGGCCAAAAACACAAAAAATCCGCCATGTCAGGCATGGGGTTCCACATGCTATGGCTAAGACTCTCGAGGGGGCGTGCTCGGGGTGACGCATGTAGAGAGAGCTCAGAGGGGGCCCCTATGCGGGGGTGGCTTGTAGAGCCTGCGGTCCACCATGGCTGGGCATGGGGATCCACCTCGCCAAGGCATGGTGCTTGAAGAAGTCACCTTGCCGAGGCGCGGTGGCTTGGGAGTCTTCTCGAACGGCCCGCGGCAGCGTATAGTAGAGATGGGAGCCCGAAATTTTTCCTCGTGGAGGATGATGGCGCGGGGCTCTCCCTTGGTGCAAAAAATTGCTCGTCGAGGACGATCAGGGGTAGAACTTGCGCAGGTGCTGGATGTTCCAGGGGTTGGCGACAGGGATGCCGTCCTCCGTCTCGAGGTGCGCGGAGCCAGGCCTGGCGATGTGGACGACCTTGTAGGGTCCTTCCACATTGGTGAGAGCTTGTGGAGACCTGCCCTGGAGAGGATTCTCCTCAGGACGAGGTCTCCTGCTTCAAGAGTGCGCGGGCGGATGTGGCGGCTGTGGTAGAAACGGAGGTCTTGCTGGTACCTTGCCGCTCTCAGGGCCGCATTGCGGCGGAGCCCTTCAAGCAGCAGGAGGTCGTTGTTGCGCGGTTCATCCAGCTCAGTCTCCTTGAAGGCCAGGACTCGGGAAGAGCCATGAGTGATCTCGCTGGGGAGGACGGCTTCAGCACCATAGACGAGGGAGAACGGCGTCTCACCAGTTGGCTTTGTTGGCGTGGTGCGGATGGACCAGAGCACCGAGGGGAGCTCATCGATCCAGTGCTTGCCGCTGGCTTTGAGGCGGTTTGAAGCTTCTCGTCTTGAGGCCCTTGAGCACCTCGGCGTTGGCTCGCTCAACCTGCCCGTTGCTTCATGGGTGCGCCACCGAGGCGTAGCAGATTTGGGCGCCGAGGCTGCCGCAGTAGGACTTGAAGGCGCCGCTGATGAATTGCGAGCCGTTGTCGGTGATGATGCGGTTGGGCACGCCGAAGCGGCAGACCAGGCTCCTGATGAATTTCACCGCCGACTTCGCTGGTATGGTGCGCACGGGTTCCACCTCAGGCCACTTGGTGAATTTGTCGATGGCGATGTAGAGGTAGCAGTAGCCCCCGAGCGCTCGCGGGAAGGGTCCCAGGAGGTCCAGCCCCCAGACCGCGAACGGCCAGGAGAGCGGGATCGTCTGGAGTCCTTGCGCGGGCTGGTGGATCTGCTTGGCGTGGAATTGGCAGGCGTCGCAGGATTGGACGATTGCGGCTGCATCTTGAAGCACTGAGGGCCAATAGAAACCACTCCGGAAGACCTTGCCTGCAAGGGTGCGCGAGGACGAATGGTGGCCGCACTCTCCGCTGTGGATGTCGTTGATGAGCTGGCGGCCTTCCTCGGCAGGGACGCTGCGGTGACCCAGCACACCACTGCATGGTGTAGTGTGCAAGTCATTGATATAATACTCACAGAAGGACCTATCCGTGAATATTACATCCTACAGAGTGGTACAACAGAAACATAGCAGGTCCAAGGTAACACTATAGGATTACAACAATATTCAATACAAAATCTCGAGAATCTTCTCGATACATAGAGGATAGCCTCATGCAAATGAAATCCAGAAAAGAGCCAGTTCGTAGCACTAAGCTGGAGATTAACTCTAGCTCTAACTCCTAATCCACTACTGCTAATACTACAACCTTAATCTACTCTATCTGGAGTGTCTCTGCTTCCTATTGTACTTATCCTTTCAACAGACGTGGTCGCCTCCGTTGGCAGAGTGATCTCCTCGACATTGTTGACATTGCTCCTTCGTGGCCATAGTTGTAGTCGTGCTTCGGTTGGTGAAGTAGCGGCTGACTCCTTAATGAAGATCTCGATGTCGTGATGGACCACTGTCAACTCCTTTGATGGCTCCAAGGTCTAAGCAGGGGGTCAAAAGGGCAAGGGTGAGTAACCAGCGTTACCCAGCAAGTCCATTATGTACGGTGGGAAGTTTGATGCACTAGCTACAGCTTTAGACTCCAGGGAGCCTTAAGCTTAATGCAAGGTTTTTGTAAACATTTCTTCAAGAGGTTGCTTTTATTTCTGAAGACTATGCCCGTCATCCTTCATAGGGCTAGAACTTTCATGGAGTTCCTTTCCTGCAGCGTTCGCAGCTCCTTCCCGGAACAGGGAGTAACATGTTACAATTTTTTACACTCTGCAGAGGTGCGTTACTTTACCCATAAGAGATCAAGACTTTGTTACCAACCAGGCGTACGTTCCTGTCCACACTCTCTTTGGTGTGGGGCCCAGTTTTTGATCCAAGTCATTCACTGTGCTTCTCCGCACAATGCATGCCCACCCAATTCATGCACAGCAGAATCACCCCTGATGCCCTACCTCTCACGGTAGGCACCTAGGCACCCTCTTGCAGATTAACTCATGCATAGCAGAATCACCCCTGATGCCCTACCCCTCACGGTAGGCACCTAGGCATCCTCTTGCAGACCATCATAGACACCAGAGTCCGTGGGCATTAAGGGATCCCACCCATGTGCATGTAGTCCCGCAAGACCTACAGCGTACGGCTCTGGCTGCCCGTTGACATGCATCCGGGAGAAGTACAGATGGCATTTCCCGTCCCATTCCAGGTCTTATGGTTAACGCGTCTTTACGGCGCAATCATTATGACGGCATTTGTTGTTAAGTCCTAGGTAATACTTTCCCGTGCAAGTGGGACCTCCGAACCAATTCATCTTACCATGGGCCCACCTGCCCTCCATAGTAGGCTACCACCAAATAGGTAGACAACCAATAGTCATGTTATTCTGAAAATAGCTTTATGCTTTCTTGGAATAGGTGATAGTATTATAGAGTTTGAAAATAGTTTCTTTAACAAATATTTCAAAGAGATATGAGCAAGTGATGAACTTGCCTGTGGCAGAGGTGGCAGTTCATGCCCTTCGGGGTTCTAGGGTGCGTCAGAACCCGGAGATCTGAAAACAGCAAAGTAGTCCAGATAAGGACTACTGGAAACACTTGCAATATGCTATTATGCATAAATATGAGATGCAACGTATATAACCCAAAATACCCAAACTCACAAGTAAGCGCTTCGTGTTATTGATTACTTTGTTAACGGTGAGATACTTTGAGTTGTTATCACATTCAGACTTAAGTGTTTGTTATGATTAACAAAGTAATGTTTTACATGATTAAAAAACAACTTACAGGTGCTCAGATAAGGATGGCATTTATTTCACAAATTTATTTTATTTAACTACTTTCAAAAAAGTAATAACACTAAAGTGTAAGATTTTCGAATGAAATCCTTTTGTGTGTTTTACCTAGGATGAGTAACAGGACAGTCATTTACATTATAGTATTTAGTTCAAAATTTTATGTGTTGAACCTTTATTTCAAATTCATTTTCTTTTTAGAAAATTAGTTGTTTTAGAAGTTAGTACAAATCAATTCCAGATACTATCTTTTAATTAATTAGATAAGAAAATTATTTCAAATAATTTATTTTAAAATAATTGAAATCATATCCATTTATGGATCTTAGTATTTTTCATTCAATAAACCTTTTTAATAAATTAAATAAAAATTATATTTGAAATCCTTGTAAAATTTGGAGTTGAAAACATATTTTTATTTAATTTTTTGGAATTTATTTGAATTTCAAAATTTTAAGTGATGATTAAGTGGCAATTTGGTAATTCTAAACAACTTTTAATTTTAGTTACTAAACTATGAATGAATTTGTCATATTTAAATAAGTTTCATTTTTCTAAGAATTTTGGTATATTATTTGTAAATTTCTGAATTACAGAACAAAAGTTATAGAATTTACAAGTTTATATTATTTTCTAGAAATTTGAATAAAGATGAAATTTCTGACGGAGGGTCCCACTGGTCAGGTTGTTATTCAATTAAAGAAAAGATAAGGGCGTGCTGACGTCGACTGACGTCAGCAGCCAAGGTCAGTGGCCAAGCCGGCCTCAGCCCGACCGATTCCGATCGAGCCAAGACGCGCGCCTACGCGCGACGTACGCGCGCGAGAGAGACGAACCTAAAAGTGGCGGCGCCGCTCGGATTTGGTCACCGGAGAGCTCCGGCGGCGGTGGTTAGCGGCGGTCGGCGATGGGCTATGTCGACACGATGGTACAGAGGGAAAGGAAGAGGAGTAAGGGGTCCAGGGGGACCGTTGGCTCACCAGGAGCGTGTAGAGCTCCACGGAGAGGCGCGGGGAGGCTGGACGGCGAAGGAATCATCCATGGCGACGGCCCAGAGCGGGAAACGGCGGCTCGATTCCGGCGATTGGGGCCGTCCCAGCACGCACGGCTCATGGAGAAGGAAGAGGGGATCGAGGCAGAGCTCGTGGAAGTGTCAGATTGATCTCGGGAGGCCGGAGACGACGACGAACACGACGGCGGCGACGTCCAGCGCTCAGGACGCTGATCTCATCCACAGCCTCCAGACCGCCTTAGCAAGCGCGGTTTGCACCAGAACGTAGAGGACGACGAGCGGAAGCTGCTAGACATGGTGGCGGAGCTCGGGAAAGCGGGTTGGCCGGCGATTTGAGGAGGACAACGACGGCGGCCGAGAGAGCTAGGGTTAGGGTTCCTGGTGGTTCCGGTATCAAAGGGGAAAGGATAGAGAGGGTGAGGGAAAGAGTGAGGGACGAGGGCGAGATGCGGACGCCTCTCGTCCTTCTTATCCTCGCGAGAACGGCAAGCAGGAGGTGGCAAGGCAGCGTCGGCGGCGTCCTTCTGGCCGGGAGGAAGAAAGGAAGAGGAAAAGAAAGAAATGAAACTTTTGCAGATAACCCCCTGGGTTTTTCTGTAATTATAAAAATATTTAAAACAGAAACTTCCTGCATTTTTTTAAGGCTTTAAACAAGTCTAAAAATCATAGAAAAATTCATGGATGCTCCTAATATTATAGAGAAGCTCCACATATTTTTGTTTTGAATTTTTGAAATACCCAGGTCACATTTAAAAATAGGGATATGTTTTAGTCATTTAAATGTATTCACCATTTATTTAAGATGCACCCAAGATCTTGTGTTCAAAAGCATACTTGCCATGAACATGGACAACTATTAACCATTTTATTACAAGGTTGGGATGCTCAAGTATCTTTGCAAGATTCATATTTGTGGTCATTATCATTTGTTTGATTTTCTTCCTTGGGAATTAATTCATTGGAGAAATATTTTTATGTGGCTTTCTTAAAAAGGCACTTGATTAGATTAAGAGATTGATACTTTGCCTTCTTGGTAAATGATTCAGTGCCTCTTGTCCCTTCTTCTTGTATTGATCAAATGCTGCTCCTCATCCTTGTTGACTGCTTGACTCCAAGTGTTATAGCTGATCCAAGTCTGATCCACAATCCCTTGTCGCCTTTGAAGTAATGTTGATCCTTCTAGTCAATATTTGGATCTTAGGGCAAGTTCCAAATATCCATTACTTAAGCTCCATAATTAAGTTGCCTCACCCTTATGGTGAGGGCAAACATTTAGATCACAAGGAACTTTGTTTTGAACCTTATTTATTTTATTTGACATTCAATTGCTTTTAGGTATACAAAAGAAATCTGTTAACAAGGTAGCTGATCTTGTTACCAAACTACTTCTATATAACACACAAAGCCTTTGAATCTCATCCCAAGTTTCTTTCTTATTTGATTTGTCTTGCAGGAATGTCTTGGGAAAGATTTGAAGATAAGAAGCTAAGATCAAATAAGAAGATCAAGTTTGATGTAATAAAGGATTACTTAAGCAGTTATATTAGCTTTTATGGTTGAGGCAAAGAAAAGACAAGGTTTTCCAATTTGGATCTGATTTCCCGCAACCGTTTAAAATGCCTGGAGGTCATGTCAAAACTTCTCACATTCACCTCAGATGAGCTAAACTCTATTCATGAAGTTGAATGATCTCCAATCCCTCCAGGGTTTTATTTTGCGAAAAAATTTATTCGGATTTTCAGATGCATGCATGCAGATGCACAAAATCATACTTCTACCCTTCATTAGATGCTAAATGCTGGGGTATTACAGCCTTCCCCCCTTAACAAAAACTTCGTCCCAAAGTTTCAGCTCCTCTCACGTAGAGATAAGTAGAAAGCATTTTTGCTGATATTGATTCACTCAAATTCCCTTCTGACGTGGACGCAGATATTGGTGATCCTTTGTCCCACATACTTCTCTGCATCTTCCCTTGATCCATACTATCCATCTGCCAACATTCATCTAGTATTTAATAAATTCTGGCAATTCTATTACTCTCATGTTTCTTGAATCATCTAATTCTGACTCCTCGCATTTCCATGGCTCTATAGCTCTCTGTCGAAGATCTTCATTTACACCCTTATACGATCTTCCGATATGTTTGTTGGTTCACTTCCTAACAATCCCGAGACTAGCAAGACTTTCTTTCTGATGATAAACTATTGGCTTTAGTTTCATAGCCTCTAGGTTAGTTGTTCTTTACAGCTTTATAGAACTTCATCCATCAAGACTTGGTACTACTTCGATCTTGTCTTCGTCATCGTATTCCCTTCTAACGACATGTCTTCTCCGTCAAGTATTAACCACATATATAATTCCCTTTCTCCTTGAAGTTTCCTGGGTCTTCCTCGGCTCTGGGGTACGGTTAGACGAACTTCATTCCGTCAGCTCTAATCTATCGGGCTTTATTCAGTCCACTCTATTTAGTCAAGCTTCATAACTCACCTTTTGGCTCAGATCTTAGTATACCTACCTAATGTCCCACAAAGAACATAGGTATATATCCAAAATATTGCAAATTCCCAATGTCGTCTTCCGATAAGGAGATACGATTACTAGATTTTAATAATTTTTTGAAGAATACAAGATATATCTACCTTTTGAGGAGAGGAATCTAAGACTTCAATCTTGTTGATAACATCCTTCTTAATAGTGGCTCTGGATAAAAGTTGTAACTTTAGTACTTTGGCTTCACCAGTGTCAGATACTCTCTTCCCAATTGGTCACTTTCTGGGCTTATCACCAATCCACGACACACTAGACTCTTCTTCTATGATTCTAATGTTCTTCGGAACAATGATCTCCGTGTTTGGCAATTAGTTTTGCTTCTTCCATCATTGATGATGTCTACAATAGACGATCAACTCCCTATTTCATCTTGCAAAACTAGAAATATCCACATTCTTCCGGTCTTCATCCTCCTTTATCTTCAACCTTATAGTACTCTTGGACACATAAATGTTGATAAACTTCTTCTCAAGCTTGTTCCCAGTAGTATCAATATCTCTTCTTTGCACCTACAACAATCTCTTCCACCAGGTTAAAACAATCTCGTAAACACGGGCCTACATTTTATTGCTTCTTCTTTCAATGTCTTTGAATTTCCCTTTTGTCTCTATCATCCCGTGACCTCCGTCATTGTGTTTGTTATCCATGAAACGACGTTGTGACCTGATAAGCAAAAACTTCATAATCTTCCTTCTTGGACATGTCTCCTAATTTAGCTTTCCTTGCAACATCTTTGGTAGATCCTTGCCTTCTTTTTGACTTCCTTCTCTTCGCGAGCTTCCATTGCTGCAACAATTCTGGTCACTCAAAACGCTCTCATACTAACCTATGAACCCTCTAGACCAGTAACATCAAGAAAGAACAAAATGTTGCAACATGCATTTGCACATCAAGTTCAAACTTCATGCTCAGATCTAGTCAATCAAAAATCCAATAAGAACCAATAAATCCCAAATATAATTATATATCACTCAGGCACCATTAGCCATAATATAAGTAGTACTTTGAGTGTAAACATCTCAAGTACCCAGGCTTAGATGCTATACACTGCAAGTTAGGTATATAATACCTCATAGACATATTTCATATAACAACTCTTGCCTCACTGGCTTAAGGGACAGGTTTACCCTTCACTCAAAGCGTGACTTATAAGAGTATTTACCCGAATTGACCATTCGCAATTTGAGTAACTCTGACCTAGTGTCGAGGTATACCTATCTCCATCTTCGTTGAAAAGTAACTAAGTCTTCTTGGACTTGAACTTCGTCTTCATGCCTTGTCGTACTTCCATACTTCTTCATATCTTCAAGTGTAACCTCACGTTCACTCGTGTAGGTACTATTGGTATACAAGAATACCATAATACTTTACTTGTGGCAAGTGCACTACTCCATATCCTCCTTGAAAAGGTATCTATTTATCCGACATCCTCTTCGGACGTGAACCATATTAACGTGGCATACTTACCATAACTTGCATGGCTTAGTATATCCAACTCACCAATGTTCTTCTCTTCTCTTATTCTTCCATCATCAACTCCCAATAGGGTTCTACTTCATAGGATGGCATCCTCAATGATACCACATAGATATCACTGCCTTAGATACACGACAGCTATTAAAGAGAGCAACCTCTCACCTGGTATACCAGGTTTTAAAAAGAACATTATGGATAAGTACTATACCTATAGAAGACTAGATAAGAATACTCTATATAAGTATGATGTTATTATTCTCAAGTGAATAACCATCATAGGTCATAGATAGATATAGTTTAGATAAAATAACTTCCTATAGTCTTTACCAACCTACAAGTCTCCTAAAAGGTTTCAAACCTAAGGTCGCTTGGCTCTGATACCAGCTGCGGTGACCCAGCACACCACTACATGGTGTAGTGTGCAAGTCATTGATATAATACTCATAGAAGGACCTATCCGTGAATATTACATCCTACAGAGTGGTACAACAGAAACATAGCAGGTCCAAGGTAACACTATAGGATTACAACAATATTCAATACAAAATCTCGAGAATATCCTCGATACATAGAGGATAGCCTCATGCAAATGAAATCCAGAAAAGAGCCAGTTCGTAGCACTAAGCTGGAGATTAACTCTAGCTCTAACTCCTAATCCACTACTGCTAATACTACAACCTTAATCTACTCTATCTGGAGTGTCTCTGCTTCCTATTGTACTTATCCTTTCAACAGACGTGGTCGCCTCCGTTGGCAGAGTGATCTCCTCGACATTGTTGACATTGCTCCTTCGTGGCCATAGTTGTAGTCGTGCTTCGGTTGGTGAAGTAGCGGCTGACTCCTTAATGAAGATCTCGATGTCGTGATGGACCACTGTCAACTCCTTTGATGGCTCCAAGGTCTAAGCAGGGGGTCAAAAGGGCAAGGGTGAGTAACCAGCGTTACCCAGCAAGTCCATTATGTACGGTGGGAAGTTTGATGCACTAGCTACAGCTTTAGACTCCAGGGAGCCTTAAGCTTAATGCAAGGTTTTTGTAAACATTTCTTCAAGAGGTTGCTTTTATTTCTGAAGACTATGCCCGTCATCCTTCACAGGGCTAGAACTTTCATGGAGTTCCTTTCCTGCAGCGTTCGCAGCTCCTTCCCGGAACAGGGAGTAACATGTTACAATTTTTTACACTCTGCAGAGGTGCGTTACTTTACCCATAAGAGATCAAGACTTTGTTACCAACCAGGCGTACGTTCCTGTCCACACTCTCTTTGGTGTGGGGCCCAGTTTTTGATCCAAGTCATTCACTGTGCTTCTCCGCACAACGCATGCCCACCCAATTCATGCACAGCAGAATCACCCCTGATGCCCTACCTCTCACGGTAGGCACCTAGGCACCCTCTTGCAGATTAACTCATGCATAGCAGAATCACCCCTGATGCCCTACCCCTCACGGTAGGCACCTAGGCATCCTCTTGCAGACCATCATAGACACCAGAGTCCGTGGGCATTAAGGGATCCCACCCATGTGCATGTAGTCCCGCAAGACCTACAGCGTACGGCTCTGGCTGCCCGTTGACATGCATCCGGGAGAAGTACAGATGGCATTTCCCGTCCCATTCCAGGTCTTATGGTTAACGCGTCTTTACGGCGCAATCATTATGACGGCATTTGTTGTTAAGTCCTAGGTAATACTTTCCCGTGCAAGTGGGACCTCCGAACCAATTCATCTTACCATGGTCCCACCTGCCCTCCATAGTAGGTTACCACCAAAAAGGTAGACAACCAATAGTCATGTTATTCTGAAAATAGCTTTATGCTTTCTTGGAATAGGTGATAGTATTATAGAGTTTGAAAATAGTTTCTTTAACAAGTATTTCAAAGAGATATGAGCAAGTGATGAACTTGCCTGTGATAGAGGTGGCAGTTCATGCCCTTCGGGGTTCTAGGGTTGCGTCAGAACCCGGAGATCTGAAAACAGCAAAGTAGTCCAGGTAAGGACTACTGGAAACACTTGCAATATGCTATTATGCATAAATATGAGATGCAACGTATATAACCCAAAATACCCAAACTCACAAGTAAGCGCTTCGCGTTATTGATTACTTTGTTAACGGTGAGATACTTTGAGTTGTTATCACATTCAGACTTAAGTGTTTGTTATGATTAACAAAGTAATGTTTTACATGATTAATAAACAACTTACAGGTGCTCAGATAAGGATGGCATTTATTTCACAATTTTATTTTATTTAACTACTTTCAAAAAGTAATAACACTAAAGTGTAAGATTTTCAAATGAAATCCTTTTTGTGTGTTTTACCTACGATGAGTAACAGGACAGTCATTTACATTATAGTATTTAGTTCAAAATTTTATGTGTTGAACCTTTATTTCAAATTCATTTTCTTTTTAGAAAATTAGTTGTTTTAGAAGTTAGTACAAATCAATTCCAGATACTATCTTTTAATTAATTAGATAAGAAAATTATTTTCAAATAATTTATTTTAAAATAATTGAAATCATATCCATTTATGGATCTTAGTATTTTTCATTCAATAAACCTTTTTAATAAATTAAATAAAAATTATATTTGAAATCCTTGTAAAATTTGGAGTTGAAAACATATTTTTATTTAATTTTTTGGAATTTATTTGAATTTCAAAATTTTAAGTGATGATTAAGTGGCAATTTGGTAATTCTAAACAACTTTTAATTTTAGTTACTAAACTATGAATGAATTTGTCATATTTAAATAAGTTTCATTTTTCTAAGAATTTTGGTATATTATTTGTAAATTTCTGAATTACAGAACAAAAGTTATAGAATTTACAAGTTTATATTATTTTCTAGAAATTTGAATAAAGATGAAATTTCTGACGGAGGGTCCCACTGGTCAGGTTGTTATTCAATTAAAGAAAAGATAAGGGCGTGCTGACGTCGACTGACGTCAGCAGCCAAGGTCAGTGGCCAAGCCGGCCTCAGCCCGACCGATTCCGATCGAGCCAAGACGCGCGCCTACGCGCGACGTACGCGCGCGAGAGAGACGAACCTAAAAGTGGCGGCGCCGCTCGGATTTGGTCACCGGAGAGCTCCGGCGGCGGTGGTTAGCGGCGGTCGGCGATGGGCTATGTCGACACGATGGTACAGAGGGAAAGGAAGAGGAGTAAGGGGTCCAGGGGGACCGTTGGCTCACCAGGAGCGTGTAGAGCTCCACGGAGAGGCGCGGGGAGGCTGGACGGCGAAGGAATCATCCATGGCGACGGCCCAGAGCGGGAAACGGCGGCTCGATTCCGGCGATTGGGGCCGTCCCAGCACGCACGGCTCATGGAGAAGGAAGAGGGGATCGAGGCAGAGCTCGTGGAAGTGTCAGATTGATCTCGGGAGGCCGGAGACGACGACGAACACGACGGCGGCGACGTCCAGCGCTCAGGACGCTGATCTCATCCACAGCCTTCAGACCGTCTTAGCAAGTGCGGATTGCACCAGAACGTAGAGGACGGCGAGGGTAAGCTGCTAGACATGGTGGAGGAGCTCGGGGAAGCGGCGTTGGCTGGCGATTTGAGGAGGACAACGACGGCGGCCGAGAGAGCTAGGGTTAGGGTTCCTGGTGGTTCCGGTATCAAAGGGGAAAGGATAGAGAGGGTGAGGGAAAGAGTGAGGGACGAGGGCGAGATGCGGACGCCTCTCGTCCTTCTTATCCTCGTGAGAACGGCAAGCAGGAGGTGGCAAGGCAGCGTCGGCGGCGTCCTTCTGGCCGGGAGGAAGAAAGGAAGAGGAAAAGAAAGAAATGAAACTTTTGCAGATAACCCCCTGGGTTTTTCTGTAATTATAAAAATATTTAAAACAGAAACTTCCTGCATTTTTTTAAGGCTTTAAACAAGTCTAAAAATCATAGAAAAATTCATGGATGCTCCTAATATTATAGAGAAGCTCCACATATTTTTGTTTTGAATTTTTGAAATACCCAGGTCACATTTAAAAATAGGGATATGTTTTAGTCATTTAAATGTATTCACCATTTATTTAAGATGCACCCAAGATCTTGTGTTCAAAAGCATACTTGCCATGAACATGGACAACTATTAACCATTTTATTACAAGGTTGGGATGCTCAAGTATCTTTGCAAGATTCATATTTGTGGTCATTATCATTTGTTTGATTTTCTTCCTTGGGAATTAATTCATTGGAGAAATATTTTTATGTGGCTTTCTTAAAAAGGCACTTGATTAGATTAAGAGATTGATACTTTGCCTTCTTGGTAAATGATTCAGTGCCTCTTGTCCCTTCTTCTTGTATTGATCAAATGCTGCTCCTCATCCTTGTTGACTGCTTGACTCCAAGTGTTATAGCTGATCCAAGTCTGATCCACAATCCCTTGTCGCCTTTGAAGTAATGTTGATCCTTCTAGTCAATATTTGGATCTTAGGGCAAGTTCCAAATATCCATTACTTAAGCTCCATAATTAAGTTGCCTCACCCTTATGGTGAGGGCAAACATTTAGATCACAAGGAACTTTGTTTTGAACCTTATTTATTTTATTTGACATTCAATTGCTTTTAGGTATACAAAAGAAATCTGTTAACAAGGTAGCTGATCTTGTTACCAAACTACTTCTATATAACACACAAAGCCTTTGAATCTCATCCCAAGTTTCTTTCTTATTTGATTTGTCTTGCAGGAATGTCTTGGGAAAGATTTGAAGATAAGAAGCTAAGATCAAATAAGAAGATCAAGTTTGATGTAATAAAGGATTACTTAAGCAGTTATATTAGCTTTTATGGTTGAGGCAAAGAAAAGACAAGGTTTTCCAATTTGGATCTGATTTCCCGCAACCGTTTAAAATGCCTGGAGGTCATGTCAAAACTTATCACATTCACCTCAGATGAGCTAAACTCTATTCATGAAGTTGAATGATCTCCAATCCCTCCAGGGTTTTATTTTGCGAAAAAATTTATTCGGATTTTCAGATGCATGCATGCAGATGCACAAAATCATACTTCTACCCTTCATTAGATGCTAAATGCTGGGGTATTACAGACGCACCGCAAGGCAACCCCATTGGGGCGCTTACGGTACAGGTCTCCGTCATGGAGGCAGTAAGACTTGGCCTGGCGAGCAATTCTTTCGGCTTCAGCATCTTCTTCGGGGAGGACTCGATTTTGCAAGTGTCTTGGCGTACCAAGGTCATCACCAAGCGATCGCTTGAGGGCAGCCCACAGTTTGGTGCTCCACTTAATGGGGCTGGGGGGAGCTCCTCACTGGTGCTCATGTTGACAGCTGGTTGCTTGACGGAGGACTTGGCGAGTCTTTCCTCGAATACTCCAGGCTTCTAGGCTTCCCTTCGTGCTGCTCGTCTGGCGAGTTCATCTGCCTCTAGATTCTCTCCTCGTGGGATATGCTTGAGCTTCATGCCCCTGAAGTGCTTCTCGAGTTTGCGTACCTCTTCAAGGTAGGCCACCATATAGGTGTCCTTAGGCGTGTAGCTTTTGTTGGAGAAGTTGACCAGGAGCTGAGAGTCACCCTTGATGAGGATGCGCTTGATGCCGAGGGCGATGGCAGCCCTGAGCCCGGCGAGGAGGCCTTCATATTCGACAATGTTGTTGGAGACCTTGTCGTTGTCCTTGAAGCACAGCTGGACGGCATAGTAGAGCTTGTCGCCAGCTGGTGAGGTGAGGACAGCACCAGCCCCTGCACTCCTGGCCGCGAAGGCGCCGTTGAAGTGCATGGTCCAGGAGCCTGGTTCCGTCCCACCTGAGGCTGTGGCTTCCTCCTCTGGAGACTCTTCTTCACGCGTGTCCATCCACTCGGCCATGAAATCGGCCAGCGCCCTGCCCTTGATGACCCTGGTGGTGTCAAACTCCAGCTCGAAAGGTTGTAGCTTGATGCCCCAGCCTGCGATGCGATCTATCGCGTTTGGGTTGCGCAGGACTTGCTCCAGGGGGTATGAGGTGACCACCTTGATGGGGTGACCCTGGAAGTAGTGGCGCAGCTTCCTGGAGGCGCTGAGGAGCGAGAAGAGTAGCTTTTGCTGCATGGGGTAGCGATTGCGAGCGTCCCGCAGCACTGTGCTGACGAAGTAGATGGGATGCTCGACGAGGGCGGTCGTTGGTGTGGCAGCGGCTCGCTCCTCTCCAGGCTCGGTGGAGTCCTCGGCGAGGGTTTCTTGAGGCCCCACCTATAGAGGCTCGGCATGAGGCTGGAGGCTTGGCGAGGGTGCTTCCTTGTCAGGGGGTTCTGGGCTTGGCGAGGCAGGGCTCTGCTTGGCAAGGACTGGCTCTTCCCTTTCAGCCGCCAAGACCGCGCTTGCCGTCTGAGGAGTGGCTGCAAGATACAACTTCAGAGGCTCGTGAGGGCGTGGGGAAACCATGATGGGTGGGCTCGCCAGGTATTTCTTCAGGTCCTCAAAGGCTTTTCCTGCTTCAGGGGTCCACTTGAAAGGACCGGACCTCTTCACGATCTTGAAAAATGACAGCGCCCTCTCGCCGAACTTGGAGATGAAACGGCCAAGGCTGGCCATACATCCCGCTAGGCGTTGCATGTCTTTGAGGCGACGAGGAGGCTGCATTTCTTCTATGGCCTTGATCTTATCAGGGTTTGCTTCAATGCCGCGATGAGACACCAGGAACCCGAGGATTTTGCCTGAAGGGACCCCGTAGACGCACTTGGCGGGGTTCAGCTTGATGTTGACCTTGCGCAGGTTGGCAAAGGTCTCCTCGAGGTCCTGGATGAGCGTGCTTTCTTCGCGAGTCTTGACGACGATGTCGTCGACGTAGGCCTCTGCATTCTTCCCCATTTGAGCCCCCAAGGCGATCCTCATGAGGTGCTGGACAGTGGCGCCGGCGTTCTTCAGGCCGAAGGGCATGCAGACGTAGCAAAACACACCACAAGGGGTGAGAAATGCTGTCTTCTCCTCGTCCTCCTTTGCCATCTTGATCTGGTGGTAACCAGAGAAGGCATCCAGAAAACAGAGGAGCGCGCAGCCGGCGGTGGAGTCCACGATCTGGTCGATCCTCGAGAGGGGATAGGGGTCCTTGGGGCAGGCCTTGTTGAGGTCGGTGAAGTCGATGCAGAGGCGGCTTCCTCCGGTGTGTTTGGGTACGACCACACCGTTGGCGAGCCAAGTGGGATGGACCACTTCCTTGATGATGCTGGCCTTCTTCAGTTTCTCTACTTCCTTGACGATGAAATCTTGCTTCTCTGGCGCCTGGCGACGCGCCTTTTGCTTCACGGGGCGTGCGTTTGGACACACGGCTAAGTGGTGCTCGATCACCTCCCTCGATACTCCGGACATATCTAACGGTGTCCATGCGAACATGTCAGCATTTGCCCTGAGGAAGGCGACGAGCGCGCTTTCCTATTTGGGAGGCAGGTTGGCGCCGATGGTGACGCTAGCCCCCGAGCCGTTTGCCTCAAGAGGCACTTGCTTCGTCGCGGCCTTCTCCTGAGAGAACAGCTGCTTCTTCTTCGCGGGGGGCCTCGGCAGGGGCTCCTCGTCCTCGTCAGCGGGTGACGCCACCGCGGCAGCCTTGTAGGCCGCTTGCGCAGCGTACAGGGCGTCCGAGACCACGCCGCGGATGACGATGGTGCCACCCGAGCCAGGGAGCTTGACGAGGTTGTAGGCGTGGTGGGTCACCGCCATGAACTTGGCGAGGGCAGGGTAGCCGAGGATGGCATTGTAGGGCAGGCCGATGTGCGCGACGTCGAAGTCGATCAGCTCGGTGCGGTAGTTGGCCTGGGTGCCGAAAGTGACCGCGAGCCTCACCTGCCCCAAGGGGGTGGTGAGACCCTCTGTCACCCCCGAGAAGGGTCTGGTGGGCATGAGCCGCTCGTAGGGCACCTGCAGCTTCTCGAAAGTCTCGACAGAGATGACGTTGAGGCCGGCACCCCCATCAATGAGCGTCTTAGAGATGGCGATGTTGTTGATGGTGGGGGTGCAGACCAGCGGGATGGTGCCAACAGTCGAGGTGGACTTGGGGTGGTCGGTGGATTCAAAGGTGATAGGGCACTGGGACCACTTGAGGGGCCTGGAGGCCTCGACCCCGGGAAGGGCTGCCACAACCTCGCGAGCGAATTGCTTGAAGTGGCGGTTGGAGCTAGGGGCCTGAGCCCCGCCAAGGATGCAAGCGGCCCGCGAGGCACCTGGTAGCCCTCAGGAGTCTCGGCAGGGAGGTTATCGTTCAAGGGCTGGGCGGCGTTGGCCTGGGGGTTCTGCTGGTAGTTGTCGTCATAGTTGTTGTTCCAGCGTCGCCCCCCGCGGCCGCCACGGCCGCCGCCGCAGCCTCCGCGGCCCTGCTGCCGTCCGTTTGCCTCGCGAGCCTCGCGAAGCCTCTTGAGGTCGTAGCAGTCCTCGGTGGCGTGGGAGTGCCTGTTGTGGTAGATGCAAAAGGGATGATCGTCTTTCTTCTCGAGTCCCGCGGCTGGAGTGGCAGCTTGGCGTCAGGTTCAGCCGCGAGGACCGCAGTGGTCTTGCGCTTCTCGGTGGATTTCTTCTTCTTCTTGGACCCCTCGGCGGGGTCCCCTGGCTCGTTCTTGACGAACAGGCGGCCCTCCTCAGCCTTGGCGCACTTGTCCGCTAAGTCGAAAAGCTTGACGACGGTGGTGATGTTGTCGTGGATGCCAAGCTTCTCGAGCATCCGCACATCCGTGACCCCTGCCTGGAAGGCCGAAATGACCTGCGCGTCGGTGGCGTTGGGGATTTTGTTGCGCACTTGGCTGAAGCGCTGGATGTACTTGCGGAGGGTCTCGCCAGGCTTCTGGTGCACAGCGCGGAGATCGTTGTACATGAGGCCGCGCTCGTACGTGCCCTTGAAGTTGGCGACGAAGCACCGGCAGAGGTCCTCCCAGGTGTTGATGGACTCGGCGGGGAGGTTGGTGAGCCATGAGGACGCGGAGTCCTTGAGGGCCATGGGGAACCAGTTCGCCATGACCTTGTCGTCGCCCCCGGCGGCCTGAATGGCCAAGGTGTAGAGCTGCAGGAACTCCAGGGGGTTGTTCTTGCCGTCGTAGCGCGGAGGAAGATCCTGCCGGAACTTGACCGGCCAGACGACGCGACGGAGGCTGTGAGTGAACGCGATCGTCATGCCGTAGGTGACCGTGCCGCTGGCGAGGGTGGTGCGGAGGTGGCGCCCTGCAGTGGCGACGTCATGGACGGCGCGGTTGTGGCGATCCTGGTGGCGCTCGATGCACACGCGTGCGTCCTCCGGGGCTCGCTGCACGATTTGGCAATCGTGTGGCGACGACACGTGCGACGCGGCGCGGTTGTCGTGAGGAGGGGCCCCGGCTGGAGCAGGTTGCGATGGAGACGGTGGAGCTGGAGCGGGCGCGGGGTGACGGGGAGGAGCCGGCGGCGCGCCGTGCGCCACGTCCCCTGCGCGTGCAAAGAGGACCAGCGAGCGAGACGGTGCAGGAGCGGCGACGCGAGCGGTGCCAACGAGCTTGGAGGGGCAGTTGAGCCAGGCCTCCTGGGCCTCCGGCGTGGGGCGGTACTACAGCAGCTCCTGCGCCATGAGGAGCGCAGTCGCCGGGCTGGGCGCAGGGCGGCCCAGCAAGGAAGCAGCACGGTCCCGCGATGGGTGTAGGGAGGAAGCCTCCTCTTCGCCGAGGTCATCCTCAGTGTGGTCGATGTTCTCGTCCTCCGGGTGCTCGACGCGGGGCTCGGGGTCGGCGTGGCGCTCCGGAGCAGTACTTCCGCGCGGGTGGCCGCACGGGTTGCCAGCGGGAGCGGTGGGCGGCGCTGGGCGTCCGGCGAGTGAGGCGTTCGGCGCGAGAGATGCTGGCCATGGCGGTGTTGAGGTTGAAGATGCGCCTCAGCCCCCTACCTGGCGCGCCAAATGTCGGAGAACTGTCCCAGGAACAGGGTGTGTCTCGTGAAGGATCGAGTAGGGGGCTGAACACGGAATCAAACAACCCTCAACGTGCCTCGGCGACGGTGCTCGCCTGGATCACTGCAGGGAGCACTTCAGAGAGGAACGCACGGTCTTACCCAGGTTCAGGGCCCTCTAGGTGAGGTAAAACCCCTACGTCCTGCTTCGAGTTGTATTGCACTTGCTTGGAGAGGATTCAATACAGGGCGAGCTTGGCGAGCTCTGGGTGGCTAACAATGGCTACTACTAACCTCAGATCTAGGGTTTGGGCTTGTGAACCTTGGAACCCAACCAGAGTCTGAACCGAATCGGACCCTTTGCCCGAACGGGCTCCTCCTCCTTTTATAGGCGTCTCGAGCCTCTTCCCCCAAAACATCTTGGCGGGAAGGTCTACCACATGGCGACGAAGGAGGAGGTGCGGTGCACAATAAAGGTAGAGTCAACCATAAAGGTGAGGTCCATGGACGCGGTCCACGGCAGGGGTGGCGTCGCCAAAGCTGGAAAAGCCACCGGCCAGCCGGATGGTGGGCTGGTGCTTGCTGAGGTGAGATGTGACTCATGGTGACGTCGCCCTTGGAGCGTAGCTGCAGACGGTTCCCATATCACCAAAGTGGCAATACTCGTTGTCCGCTTTGCTTGGTGCTGCTTTGTTGACCGCTTTATACATGGAAATGGCAACTGCAGCGTCGTCGTCATCGCGCGTAGGCGCGCGCGTCACTCTGCACATGGGCGCAGAGCCCATGTGCGCTCTACCGCGGAGGCAGAGCTGGCTTCGAGAGGAAAGAAGCCTCGCGAGGCAAAAGGCCTCGCCGAGCCTTTCGGCTTGGTCCTTAGCAGAATTGCTGGTGGCATCCGAGATGCCCTCTCGAGGAGAGGTCCCTCGCCAAGGGAGAAGAACCCTCGGCGAGGAGAAAAGGTCCCTCGCGAGGAAAAAACCCTCGCGAGGCTCGCCAGGCTTGGAGAGCCTGGTCCTTAGCGAAATCTTCTGAAGAATCTTGTGGGCCCTGGCAGGCCGGCCCGTTGTACCCTGGTTTCCACTGTGCCAACAATCAGTGTGGACAACTTCATGGATGAATTTGGCGGCGGTGAGTCTTAGTATTTCCTTCCCAACCGCCTTGCGCTTCTCAGTTCCGAGCCGGCGAAGGCCTTGCTTTACCGGCTTTGCGTCCTTTTTGACTTTAGGGAGTGCTCGGCAAGTTTCCTCGGGACACCTGGCATGTCAGATGGTGACCAGGCAAAAATGTCCCGGTTCTCACGGAGAAACTTGACGAGCTCGCCTTCCTATTTGTCGTCGAGGCCGGTACCGATGATGACCTCCTTTGTCGGATCGTCCTTTGAAAGCTTGATCTTCTTGGTGTCGTCCTTTGGCTTAAAGCTTGACTCCACCTTGGAGGACGGCTTCTCTGTTGCCGGCATCTCATCGGGACCAATTGTCTTTTTGAGATCCTCCAACTCCTCCCTGCAGATTTCTTGTTCAGCATGGACGGCATTGGAGGCCTCGCACTCCTTGGCTTTCTTGAAGTCTCCCTTGACTGTGATGATGCCATTGGGTCCCGGCATTTTCAGCTTGCTGTAGATGTAGCAGGGCCGAGCCATAAACTTGGCAAAAGCCGGACGCCCAAAGATTGCATGATATGCACTTCTGAAGGGAACCACCTCAAAAGAGACGTCCTCAGTCCGAAAATTATCGGCTTCACCAAAGGTGACCTTCAGGGTAATTTGCCCCATCGAAGAGGCTTGTCGTCCCGGCACAATCCCATGAAACTTCACAGTACTGTGGGTGAGTTGTGACTCGGAAAGACGCATCCTCTTCAACGTTGCGGCATAAAGTATGTTGATACTGCTGCCGCCATCCATGAGCACCTTTGTCAACTTGTACTTGTCGACTATTGGGCTGACGACTAAAGTGTAGGTGTGCTTTGCAGGAACTCTATCCGGATGATCGCTGCGATCCCATGTGATGGGTACGTCGGACCAATCCAGATATTGAGGAACTGCGGGCACCGTAGCGTTGAGTTCTTGCCAAGCCGCCTTTTCTTTGCGTGAAGAATCTGTTGCCAAGTTGACGATGAGACTTTCGGCATGCTTAGGGAATTTGATGCCTTTTTCTTTGGAGGCGGCATCATCCGACTCTGAAGCAGCTTCCTCCTTCTCTTTATCGTCTTTCCTGGACTTGTGCTTGTTCCTTGACTTGCCGGCTTTGGGGTCCTTGGTGATGTCTCGATTGCCTTGCCACTTGCTATTGCTTGCGCCACCCTTTCCAAAGGCGGCGGCGACTTCGTGAGAAGGGCCGGCTTGGTCTTCCATCTTCTTTTTCCCGGACTCGCATCGGCGGTTTTCGGCATCCTCCCTGTTGTCATCATCAGTGGCGGCATACTTGTTTGCACAAGCAAGTAAGCCCCCCAAAGTTTCCGACTCATCGCTGTAGATCATGAAGCGAAAAGTCGTCCCCTTCCTCAGAGATTGCTTAAAAGCATGAATCGCCTGAGTTTCTGAGACGCCTTCACAAGCATTCTTGATTTCACTCCATCGTGAGACGAACTCACGGCTAGACTCGTTCTTTTGCTGCACGCACCGCTGTAGGTCGAAAATCGACTTTGGGTGCTTATATGTGCCCTGGAAGTGCTGGATAAAAACACGCTTCATGTCGCCCCAGGTATGAACTGTCCTTTCCGGCAAACCTTCAATCCACATGCGTGCCGTCCCGGTTAACATCAGGGGCAGAAATCGCACTACGGAGTCGGTGCTGCCTTGATATATGTTGCAGGCACTAACGTAATCTGAGAGCCAGGTCTCAGGATTAGCCGTACCACTATACTTCTCAACCATCTTTGTTACGTTCGACAAAGTGGGAGGTAGAATTTGCTCTCTGATTGTTCTACCAAAGCACTTAGGGCCGAGGTATTGGGCGTCCCTAGCCGACTTCCTCTCCTCGATTAGGCTTCGAACATCATTGGCTGATGGCGGTTTAGCAACCGACTTTTCCTGTCTTGGTTCTTTCCTGTGACGGCTTTGGCTCGCCCGACTCGGGTTGCGCGGAGGGCTTGGAGTCCTTTGCCGTCGTGGAGGGGGTATGTACTTAGAAGGGTTATCTCCCTCTTTGCGCGGTGGAGGCGGCGGTGGAGGTGGCATGTGATCCCTGTTGTCCTCCCTTCGGGGTTGGTTTTCCCCCTCACGTCGTCGCTCCTGACGGGGTGGTGCCGCCTTTTCCTTGCGAGGGTCCTCCTTTCGCTCGCGGCTCCGATGTCTTTCCCGACCAGCCTCCCGATGGCAAGAAGAGCCAGTCCGGGATTCCGCACCTCTAGGCTGCTTGTCCTTCGGGTCCTTGCTGCCTTTGTTGTGGCTGCTTGAGCCGGCCGGGTCATCGTCTGGGTCTGCAGGGGCGGCAGCCATTGGCTTGTTGGCAGTTGACTTGCAAAGGCGAGAATCGTCAACAAGCCGTCCTGTCTTGACTTGCGAATCGTTTTGCTGCTGCTGAGCAACCTCCAGTAGATAAGCCGAATACTTAAGCCGAGCGTCACGGTCCAACGACTTGTCGAACATGACCTCCTGGGCAGCCTCCATGTTTTTAGCTGGGGTGTTGAAGTAACAGAGGTTTCTCATCGGGTCACGTCGGTGGTGGTACTTCCTCTAGACTGAATCAACATGGTCGGCTTCCCACTTGCAGCGGAAATCCAACCTCTTATGCAGATTTTTGTCACGAGCCGGACGGAAGACATCGTCAGCTCCCTTTTCTCTCTGCTTTCGGATGAACTCTGTTTCCTTGTTTATAAGCTCAACTTCACGCTCTGCTATCTGGGCAGCTTGCTCCTCAAGCAGGGCGCGGCGCTTCTCAATGTCGTCCAGCGATGCGTTCAGAGGGAGTGGCATTAACAGTTGCTTGTACCTCGCCATCTTTATTTCATGCTCCCTCTCCGCTGTCTCGCCGGCCGTAGCGTCAATGTCACTTTCACAGTTGCTTGTTATTTTTGCTTCGAGCTCTTGTTTTCAAGCATCTCTTGTTCAGAGCTGTTAGCTTTTGTAGTTAGGAAGTATTATCTTATGCTTTCACCCTTTTAGTTTTGTTTCAAATAAGTTGATTGGTGTTTGGTTGAATGGAAATTATCATGTAGGAAGTGTGAAAAGTGCTGCTCAATCTTGTAGATCATTGTCTTGAATCTTTGATACTTGCTAATTGTTTAGAGATATGAAGTAGATTAATGCTCAATGTCGTGGTATTGTCGAATCTAGCCGCGACAGGGGTGCCATCACGCTAGGTAGAGAGAGGGGTTTTGGAGATGAGGGGGTGTTCCGGCAACAAGGTGGCAAAGGGTTTACCCAGCTTCAGATCTCGCAATGGTGGCGAAACCCTACGTGCTGCTATAATTCACTATAAGGCAATATCGCCGAGTTACAGTGGATTAGGGTTGAGAGCGTGCCCTAAGGCGTCCCATAGGCCAGCTTATAAAGTCGTCCGGACCTAGGGCTTACAGGAGGAATCCTAACCGACTAAGAACAGAGTCCTACTCTAATCCGGCTTGGGCCCTGCCTTGTGGGCTAAGTCTTCCGCAATGCAGGCCGGCTTCTGGAACCTTCCCTTAGCCGGATGGGCCTCCTGCGCTTCAGCATACTGGGCCGCCCGGTTAAGCCGGATTTGGTTTACCACCACTTTGGGCCACCCTGGTATCCTGGCTTCTAGTCTTCTCTGTGAGGACACCTGTTCGGCATAACCCCAACACTCAAACTTGTGGATCATCTAGTAAGAATAGATTAGTAAAGAACTGCCGTAAAGCTTTAAAATTGTGGTGCTTGTCCTGCTTGATAGCTCTCAAAGTCTGGATATTCTTTTTGCAAAGAGTTGGTTTGGCTAACAAGATAGACGGTGTGAAGTATAGTGGTTATGCATGATGTATACATGTAGTCATTCGTTGAACCAAGTTGATGTTATGTGTTTGCTTGATATCTTGCTAAGCCCAAAAATTCCGTACTGAGAGGGAATACTTCTCGTGCATCCAAATCCCTAAGCCAAATATCTTTGCCATTTGTGTCCACCATACCTACCTACATGTGGTATTTCCTTGCCACTCCAAGTAAATTTTTCATGTGCTATCTTTAAAACTTTCAAAATTCTCCTTTTTTGTGCCTGTGTTTTTAAGCTCATGAGGAAGCAGTAGGAAGCTAGATATAACCTGTGACAAGCAAGGTCATTTCCCCCCTTTCACCCGGTGTTGATGGTTTACGTCCTCACTTGAATTTGCTGAGAGTGGCTTAAGCAAAATATAAATATAACACGCCATTCTCCTCTGCATAGTGCAAACCTGAGAAATCAGTCAAACATTGGTAGTGGTGAAACAAAGGAGAACGAGGATTGACCTCATTCCTCTAAGTACCAGTCGCTCTCAAAAGTCTAACAACCTTGCTTGAAATGGGGGACTAGCTAGTTTCTTTACTGTGAAGTCGTTGACGAAAGCATGCATATCTCAAAATTGTTTTACTTCTGTCAAAAAAAAAGCTCTAGCACATGATTAATCCCTGCTTCCCTCTGCGAGGGGCCTTTCTTTTACTTTTATGTTGATTCAGTCTTCTCCTCCTTTTTTACCCCTCAAGCAATCACTTGGTGTCAACTTTGGTTCAAGTTTTACTTCATGTTATCTTTATGTCTAGCCGTGAAAACTTTGTATTGACTTTATCTTGAGATAAATATGTTGCAAGTTGAAGCTTTTTTCTAAAAACTTAAATCTTCATTTGTGTTGGACAAACTCCTTTGCCGAAATAATATTGCTTTGTGAGATATCAATCATTGTCAAGTGTTATACTTTTAAATCTCCAAAGTACTCTTTTATAGTGAATTCTTGCTTAGATGTTGCACTTGGTTAATCATTGTTTGTTTCATTCAATAAACCATTGTTTTGGATCAATGCATTCAGTTCATATGCTTTACATGATTACTTGATCAAGATTGTGTTGGTAGCATGTCACTTCAAAAATTATTCTGTTATCATTTACCTACTCGAGGACGAGCAGGAATTAAGCTTGGGGATGCTGATACGTCTCCGACGTATCTATAATTTTTGATGTTCCATGCTTGATTATATATCAGTGTCACATGTTTTTATAATGTTTTTATATCATTTTGGCATGATTTATGGAACTAACCTATTAACAAGATGCCCAGTGCCCGTTCCTGTTTTCTGCTGTCTTTTTGTTTCAGAAAAGTTGTTCGAGGAAGTTTCTCGGAATCAGCTGGAAATTTATGTGAATTATTTTCAGAAAGGAACAAGTCCAGAGCCAGGAGGACGTCTGAGGGGCTGGGGGCTCCCAGCCCCCAGATGCCCCCAAATGCGGCACACACCTTGGCCGCGCCTGTGCCCCACCTGGTGCCCTCCGGCACCGTCTCGACTTGCCCCTTCGCCTATAAATTCGTCTTCGAACCGAAAACCCTAAATACCCCGACCATATTTTCTAGAAGACGTCCGACGCCGGTGCCATCGCCAACCCTAGTTTAGGATGGTTCTGCAGCTCTTCCCGGCACCCTACCGGAGAGGGGAATCGTCACCGGAGGTATCTACAACCACCATGCCAGCCTCCGGAGTGATGCGTGAGTAGTCCACCACGGGACTACGGGTCCATAGCAGTAGCTAGATGGTTGTCTCTCCTCCTTGTACTCCATTGCTTAGATCTTGTGAGCTGCCTATCTTGATCAAGATCATATTATCTGTAACTGCTACATGATTGTGTTTGCATGGATCCGATAAATTGTGGAAATCATTACGTTTGTTCATCTATGTGTTATGTTTTATCTATGATCTTGCATGCTCTCCGATGCTAGTGGATGCTTTGGCCAAGTAATTGTTAGTGTCTTCAAAGAGGGTATTTATGCTAGATAGTGGGTTCATGCCTCTGTCGGCACAGTGGAAACCAGGGTACCACGGGCCGGCCTGCCAGGGCCCACAAGATTCTTTGGATGATTTTCGCTAAGTTGATTCTCCAGCCTGGCGATCCTCGCGAGGGTTTTTCCTCGCGAGGGATCTGTTCTCCTCGCCGAGGGTTTTTCCTCGGCGAGGGACCGCTACTCGACAAGGCGTCTCCGACGCCACCCGCAGTTCTGCTAAGGACCAAGCCGGAGGGCTCGGCGAGGCTTTTCGCCTCGCCGAGCTCCTTCCTCGCGAAGCCATCTCTGCCCCCGCGGCAGAGCGCACATGGGCTTTGCACCATGTGCAGAGTGACGCGCGTGCCTATGCGCGATGACGACGATGCCGCAGTTGCCATTTCCATGTATAAAACAGTCAACAAAGCGGAGCCAACCAAAGCGGACAACGAGTATTGCCTCTTTGGTGATAAGGGAACCGTCTGCAGCTACGCTCCAAGGGCGACGTCACCGTGGGTCACATCCCACCTCAGCAAGCGCCAGCCCACCGTCCGGCTGGTCGGTGGCCTCTTTCAGCTTTGGTGACGCCGCTCCCCTGCCATGGACCGCGTCCACAAGCTTTACCTTTATGGTGGACTTCACCTTTATCGTGCACCGCGCCTCCTCCATTGTCGCCATGTGGTAACCCTTCCCGCCCAAATGTTTGGGCAGAAGAGGTCCGAGACGCCTATAAAAGGAGGGGAGGCACGCCCGTGCAAAGGGTTCGATCTTCGGTTAGTGCAGCTCCAGTAGACCCTAACCCTAGATCTGAATACTAGCAAGTAGCCATTGTTAGCCACCTCGAGCTCGACAAGCTCTCCTTGTACTGTAAACTCTCCAAGCAGTGCAATACACCAAAGCAGGACGTAGGGGTTTTACCTCCAAAAGAGGGCCCTGAACCTGGGTAAGATCTTGTGTCCATCTCTGCAGTGTCGTCCGCAGCGAGTCCGACGAGCACCGTCGCCGGAGCACGTTGAGGGTTGTTTGATTCCGTGTTCAGCCCCTTACTCGATCCTTCTCGAGACACCCCCAGTTTCTGGGACAGTTCTCCGACATTTGGCGCGCCAGGTAGGGGGCTGAGGCGCGTCTTCATCCTCGACACAGCCATGGCCGGCCCTTCTCGCGCCGAACGACTCGCTCGCCGGGCAGCCAGCGCCGCCACCGCTCCTCCCGCTGGCAACCCGCGCGGCCGCCCACGCGGGAGCGCCGCTCCGGCGCGCCGCGCCGACTCCGAGCCCCGCGTCGAGCACCCGGAGGACGACGACCACCGCGACCACGCTGAGGACGACTTTGACGAAGAGGAGGCTTCCTCTCTGCACCCGTTGCGGGACCGTGCTGCCTCCTCGCTGGGCCGCCCTGCGCCCAGCCGGCAACTACGCTTCTCATGGCGCAGGAGCTACTGCAGTACCGTCCTACGCCGGAGGCCCAGGAGGGCTGGCTCAACCGCCTCTCGGAGCTCGTCGGCGCTGCTTGCGTCGCTGCCCCCGCCCCGTCCCGTTCGCTGGTTCCTTCGGGCCGCGTGGGGGACGTGCGCAAGGCACCCCTCCCGCGCCTCCTCTCCATCCTGCACCTGCTCCAGCTCCACCGGCTGCACCGCAACCTGCTCCAGCGGGGGCTCCTCCTCGCGACAACCGCGCTGCATCGCACGCGTCGTCGCCGCACGACTGCCAAATCGTGCAGCAAGCCCCTAAGGACGCACGCGTGAGCATCGAGCGCGGGCAGGAACGCCGCAACCGCGCCGTCCAGGACATCGCCGCCGCCGGGCGCCACCTCCGCGCCACCCTCGCCAACGGCACGGTCACATACGGCACGACGGCCGTGTTCACTCGCACCCTCCGTCGCGTCGTTTGGCCCGTCAAGTTCAGGCCGGACCTGCCTCCGCACTACGACGGCAAGAATAACCCCCTGGAGTTCCTGCAGCTCTACACTCTGGCCATCCAGGCCGCCGGGGGTGACGACAAGGTCATGGCGAACTGGTTCCCCATGGCCCTCAAGGACTCCGCGTCCTCATGGCTCACCAACCTCCCCACCGAGTCCATCAACTCTTGGGAGGAGTTCTGCCGGTGCTTCGTCGCCAACTTCAAGGGCACGTACGAGCGCGGCCTCACCTACAACGACCTCCGCGCCATGCGTCAGAAGCCCGGCGAGACCCTCCGCAAGTACATCCAGCGCTTTAGCCAGGTGCGGAACAAGATCCCCAACGCCACCGACGCGCAGGTCATTTCAGCCTTTCAGGCTGGAGTGACAGACGTGCGGATGCTCGAGAAGCTTGGCATCCACGACAACATCGCCACCGTCGTCAAGCTCTTTGACTTGGCGGACAAGTGCGCCAAGGCTGAAGAGGGCCGCTTATTCGTCAAGAACGAGCCAGGGGCTCCCGCCGAGGGGTCCAAAAAGAAGAAATCCTCGGAGAAGCGCAAGACTACTGCGGTCCTCGCGGCCGAGCCCGACGCCAAGCAGCCTCGCCAAGCTGCCGCTCCAGCCGCGGGACCTGAGAAGAAGGATGATCGTCCCTTCTGCATCTACCACAACAGGCATTCTCACGCCACCGAGGACTGCTACGACATCAAGAGGCTTCGCGAGGCAAACGGAGGCCGCGGAGGCCGCGGCGGCCGCGGGGGGCGACGCTGGAACAACAACTATAACGACAACTACCAGCAGAACCCCCAGGCCAATGCCGTACAGCCCGCGAACGACAACCTGCCTGCCGAGGCTGACGAGGGCTACCAGGTGCCTCGCGGGGCCGCTTGCATCCTCGGCGGGGCTCAGGCCCCTCGCTCCAACTGCCACTTCAAGCAATTCGCTCGCGAGCTCGCAGCAGCCCTTCCCGGGGTCGAGGCCTCTAGGCCTCTCAAGTGGTCTGAGCACCCCATCACCTTTGACTCCACCGACCACCCCAAGTCCACCTCAACCGTTGGCACCATCCCGCTGGTCTGCACCCCCACCATCAACAACATCGCCGTCTCTAAGACGCTCATTGATGGGGGTGCTGGCCTCAATGTCATCTCCGTCGAGACATTCGAGAAGTTGCAGGTGCCCTACGAGCGGCTCATGCCCACCAGGCCCTTCTCGGGGGTGACGGAGGGCCTCACGACGCCTCTGGGGCAAGTGAGGCTTGCGGTCACTTTCGGCACCCAGACAATCTACCGCACCGAGCTGATCGACTTCGACGTTGCGCATATCGGCCTGCCCTACAACGCCATCCTCGGCTACCCCGCCCTGGCCAAGTTCATGGCGGTGACCCACCACGCCTACAACCTCGTCAAGCTCCCTGTCTCGGGTGGCACCATCGTCATCCGCGGCGTGGTCTCGGACGCCCTGTATGCTGCGCAAGCGGCCTACAAGGCTGCCGCGGTGGCGTCACCCACCGACGAGGATGTAGAGCCCCTCCCGAGGCCCCCCGCGAAGAAGAAGCAGCTGTTTCTCTCAGGAGAAGGCCGCGACAAAGCAAGTGTCTCTGGAGGCAAACGGCTCGGGGGCTAGCGTCACCATCGGCGCCAACCTGCCTCCCAAATAGGAAAGCACGCTCGTCGCCTTCCTCAGGGCAAACTCTGACATGTTCGCTTGGACACCGTTAGATATGTCCGGAGTACCGAGTGAGGTGATCGAGCACCACTTAGCCGTGTGTCCAAACGCACGCCCCGTCAAGCAAAAAGCGCGGCGCCAGGCGCCAGAGAAGCAAGACTTCATCATCAAGGAAGTAGACAAGCTGAAGAAGGCCAGCATCATCAAGGAAGTGGTTCACCCCACTTGGCTCGCCAACGGTGTGGTCGTCCCCAAGCACACCGGAGGAAGCCGCCTCTGCATCGAACAAGGCCTGCCCCAAGGACCCCTATCCCCTCCCGAGGATCGACCAGATCGTGGACTCCACCACCGGCTGCGCACTCCTCTGTTTTCTGGATGCCTTCTCTGGTTACCACCAGATCAAGATGGCAAAGGAGGACGAGGAAAAGACAGCATTTCTCACCCCTTGTGGTGTGTTTTGCTACGTCTGCATGCCCTTCGGCCTGAAGAACGCCGGTGCCACTTTCCAGCGCCTCATGAGGATCGCCTTGGGGCTCAGATGGGGAGGAATGTAGAGGCCTACGTCGACGACATTGTGGTCAAGACTCGCGAGAAGGACACACTCATCATGGACCTCGAGGAGACCTTTGCCAACCTGCGCAAGGTCAACATCAAGCTGAACCCCGCCAAGTGCATCTTCGGGGTCCCTTCAGGCAAGCTCCTCGGGTTCCTGGTGTCCCACCGCGGCATGGTGGCCAACCCCGACAAGATCAAGGCCATAGAGCAGATGCAGCCCCCTCGTCGCCTCAAGGACATGCAACGCCTAGCGGGATGTATGGCCAGCCTTGGCCATTTCATCTCCAAGTTTGGCGAGAGGGCGCTGCCATTTTTCAAGATCATGAAGAGGTCCGGTCCTTTCAAGTGGACCCCTGAAGCAGCAAAGGCCTTCGAGGACCTGAAGAAATATCTGGCGAGCCCACCCATCATGGTTGCCCCACGCCCTCACGAGCCTCTGAAGCTGTACCTTGCAGCCACTCCTCAGACGGCAAGCGCAGTCTTGGTGGCTGAAAGGGAAGAGCCAGTCCTCGACAAGCAGAACTCCGCCTCGCCAAGCCCAGAACCCCCCGACAAGGGAGCAGCCTCGTCAAGCCTCCAGCCCCAAGAAAACCTCGCCAAGGACTCCACCGAGCCTGGAGAGGAGCCAGCCGCTGCCTCACCAACGACTACCCTCATCGAGCATCCCGTGTACTTCGTCAGCATAGTGCTGCGGGACGCTCGCGAGCGCTACCCCATGCAGCAAAAGCTCCTCTTCTCGCTCCTCATCGCCTCCAGGAAGCTGCACCACTACTTCCAGGGTCACCCCATCAAGGTGGTCACCTCATACCCCCTGGAGCAGGTCCTGCGCAACCCGAACACGACAGATCGCGTCGCAGGCTGGGGCATTGAGCTACAACCTTTCGAGCTGGAGTTTGACACCACCAGGGTCATCAAGGGCAGGGCGCTGGCCGATTTCATGGCCGAGTGGACGGACACGCGCACAGAAGAAGAGCATCCAGGGGAGGAAGCTGCAGCCACAGGAGGGACGACACCAAGCCACTGGACCATGCACTTCGACGGCGCCTTCGCGGCCAGGAGTGCAGGAGCTGGTGCCGTCCTCACCTCACCAACAGGCGACAAGCTCTACTACGCCGTCCAACTGTGCTTCAAGGACAATGACAAGGTCTCCAACAACATCGCTGAATATGAAGGCCTCCTCGCCGGGCTCAGAGCCGCCATCGCCCTCGGCATCAAATACATCCTCATCAAGGGCGACTCCCAACTCCTCGTCAACTTCTTCAACAAAAGCTACACGCCAAAGGACACCTACATGGTGGCCTACCTTGAAGAGGTACGCAAGCTAGAGAAGCACTTCAGAGGCATGGAACTCAAGCACATCCCGCGAAAGAAAACCAAGAGGCAGATGAAATTGCTCGGCGAGCAGCAAGAAGAGAAGCCCAGAAGCGTGGAGTGTTTGAGGAGAGACTCAC
>QRDG01000051.1:0-151968 GCA_012064385.1 Puccinellia tenuiflora | reverse complement strand
GAGGAGCTCTTATTCTTTGAGGCCTCACGCACCCCCCGGACTTGTGGAGCACTGACTCGCACATACCGAAGCGGCGGTGGTGTAGCGCTAAGAGAGGGTCCTAAGACATAGAGCAAAAAAGACATGAAGGGGAAAGACAAAAGCCTCCCGAGGGACATTCACAAGCACTTTCCAATAAGCTTGACGAGTTCTACAAAGTTTACAACCAAAATGAATACAAAGTTTTACGTCTAGATGCAGGAGTTTCAAGTCGTCGCGCCTCCCGAGGTGCCTGCCTTGTCCACGGCGGTTTCCGCCTCCTCCAGAGCATCTTCCTCGTCGTCGCCTTCGATCACGACTTGGTCGAATTTCTTGGCGAACGCGATGGCGGCCTGCGAGGCGGTCTCCCGCGCCTTGTTGCTGATGGCTCTCGGCGGTGCCATCACCTCCTTAAGGTCAAGTGAGGGCTGGAGCCTCACGAGATTGCTGAAGATGTTGGTGACGGCGACGACAAGGAGCTCGCGGCTCTCCTCCACGACGCGCTTGTCAAAACCCTTCGCGACCCCTTCAAGCCTCCCGAGGAATTGCTCGAAGAAGTACGAATATGTGGTTTCATCGTCGGTCGCTGCGGAGAAGGAGGGGACGTCGATCCTCAGGTCGTCCCCAACCGCGTGCGCGCGGCTCACTAGGCTTTGAAGAATGCTCTGGCGTTGGCGCGTCACGGACCGGTCGGACTGGCGCTGGTCTCGTGCCTGCTCCGCCAGAGCCGCGGCCGGCCCCACCTGCTGCCGGAGCTCGTCCAGGTCCCTCTTCAGCGGAGCCGGCTTGGCGGGTGCGCAGCCCCTGGGTTTGATTTTCGCCGTCTTGATGACGTGCATCCCTCGAGTCTGTGACTCGGGGTGATGTTTTATTCGTCCGGGTCTGCGGAGCCGGCTTGGCGGGTGCGCAGCCCCCGGGTTTGATTTTCGCTGTCTTGATGACGTGCAGCCCCCGAGTGCATGGCTCGGGGTGATGGATTATTCGTCCGGGTCTGCGGAGTCGGCTTGGCGGGTGCGCAGCCCCCGGGTTTGTCAGCCGGCTTGCCTCGCGCAGTGGCCACGTGTCAGGTTTGTTCTGGTTAGATTCATGCGTCGCACTGGTTGTCTCTTCAGCTTCTCCATCCCGGATTTTCTGTGGCAAACTGGTTTTCAGGATCCTTTGCAGTTTGCGTCCTCCACGTTAGTGGCCACGTGTCGCCTGGGAATGCGGTGGTGACGGTTGGGTTGCCTCTTCGTCCCTTTATAAGTAGCGGTGCGGGCGTGCTCTTCTTGCTCCATCTTCTCTTCCTCTCTTGTCTCCCTCTCCAGCCATGGCGTCGAAGAAGGAGAACGGAGAGTTCTCAAATGTAGCAGCAAAGCATGGAAGAGGTCGCCCACCGAAGCGTGGTCGCGGCGGTGGCGGCCGTCGTGGTGGCGGGGGTCGTGGTCGAGTCGTCGGTGGCAATGCCGTAGATCCGACGGACGAGGGTAGCAGGAACCCTTCTCCTGCTCAATCTGAATCTTCGGTGGGTGGTTTCTGGGATGAGTTTCCCATCTCGGAATTTGTGCTGACTCTGTACGAGCCCATCCAGCGCACTCAGTGGCTTCCTCGGGTCGTTGCCAACGCGCTGCAAGGTGAAGGCCCCTTCCGGTTTCTTCTTCATCGGGTTGGAGCTCGTCAAGGGTGCTGGGAAGTGCTCGCTCGGGTCGTTGTCAGCCATGAAGGTGGGGAAGTTCGCAGGCGGGCGGAATGCTTCAGCGGCTAGAAAGGCTTTGCCAGGTTTTACCGTCTGACGCCTCCCTTCATCGTTCGCTTCCAGCTAAAGCGTCGGCTTGGTGTTTTCCACATCAAGGTCTTTGACGGCTCCCTTTGCCTCAAGGAGTGGGAGGAGAGCGATGACAACATGACGCCGCCCCCAGCTTAGGTTTAGATTGTCCTGTAGCCGGCTGGGCCTGTGAGCGAGGATGTCCGCCTGTGGACTACCTCTTTTTATTTAAGTAGCATGTTTCTCGTGTAAGCCCTTATCTTTTGAAGTTGAATGTCGATGACTTTGGTTCTTGCATTTGTGCACTGGAGACTGGCTTGATCTTTTGCGTGCCGTTCTGTATCCGGCTTTGAAGCCTCCGAAACTGGAAAGCGGCATTTTTGAGCGAAGACAGAGCGACGAAGTGGTTAGCTTGCTCATTTAATTATAAAGATTGCTTTTATGTTGTTGAGCTCAATTTTCTACTCGCCTGTAGCCATGCCTGCTGTAGTTCGTGTGCACTTCATCATCGAGCGGGATCATGCACAGTACTATAACATTAGGGTTTGGGTTATTAGGCCAGGGTTTTTTCAGCCGGCAACGAGTTCTATTCTTACTTCTTTCACATACAGGCAACCTCCAGTTTGTTCTCTTGCCGGCCTTAGCCGGATTCGAAGAGTTAACCGTTTAGCGCCGTGTAAGTTAATTATCCGCAATAGGAGAAAAAGTTGCCGACTGCCAGCTTGGCCGAGTTTGCAGAACAGTGATTTTTCCAGCCGGCACTACTTTCCTTTAAGCGTTTTTCACGTGTTTAGCATCCTCTAGCTTATTCTCTTGCCGGCCTTAACCGGATTCGAAGAGTTAGCCGTTTAGAGCTTGTTCACGCTACACGGCCGCAGAAGGTAAGTTTGCCGGCTGCCGGAGTAACCGGAAAATTAAAAAGGGAAAGGCAGAAAATTGCAAGAAATTGATTCATGTGCTCAACATTTTCATTTCTTTATTGATAGCATGGGTGATACATACATGGTACTTTCTCAAGCATAGAATCGACGTAAGAGTGAAGCATTCCATGGCCTTTCCGTTTTATCGCCTTCCTTGTCCATCTTGTCTTCCTTGTGCTCACGGGCATCGATCAAGTAGGAGGCGTCATTGATGAGCGCTTTGCTTACGATAAACGGTCCCTCCCAGAGTGATGATAGCTTATGCATGTTCTTGGTATCTTGGATTAGCTGGAGCACGAGATCTCCTTCACGAAAGCGGACGGGCCTGACGCGTCGGCTGTGGTAGTTGCGCAGTTGTTGCTGGTAGATTGCCGACCTTGACTCGGCGAGTTGGCATGCTTCCTCGAGCAGGTCCATTCCGTCTACGTAGGCTTGTTTTTCCTCTGCTTCGGTGAACGAGACGATCCAAGGCGCGTCGTGCTCGATGTCGGTTGGCATGACGGCTTCAGCTCCATGGACGAGGAAGAAAGGGGTGAAGCCGGTTGAGCGATTCGGAGTTGTCCTTAGGCTCCAGAGAACAGATGGTAGCTCTTCTATCCACGCGTCGGCTGCCCGCTCAAGCGGCTCGAGCAACCGGGGTTTGATGCCGGACAGGATGAGTCCGTTTGCTCGTTCAACTTGCCCGTTTGATTGCGGATGCGCGACGGAGGCGACGTCAAGCCGGATGCCGGTTCTGGCGCAGAATCTGGCGAATTCACCCTTGATGAAGTTTGAGCCGTTGTCCGTGATGATGCTGTTGGGGTAGCCGAAGCGGTAAATGATGTTGTAGAAGAACTTGGCAGCTGTTGGACCATCCAGCTTTTTGATCGGTTTGGCTTCGATCCACTTCGTGAACTTGTCGGTGGCTACCAACAGATGTGTCATACCGCCACTTGTCCTCTTCAACGGGCCAACCATGTCCAGCCCCCAGACGGCAAACAGCCAGGTGATAGGAATCCTCTTGAGTGTTGAAGCCGGCGTGTGCTTTTGTGTTGCAAATCGTTGGCAGCCGTTGCAGAGTCAGACTAGCTGATTTGCGTCCGCCAGCACAGTCGGCCAGTAGAAACCATGTCTGAATGCTTTGGCTACGATTTCCCTTGATGACGCATGATGACCGCATTCGCCTTGGTGAATTTCTCTGAGAATCTTGATCCCTTCCTCTTGGCTTACACAGCGCTGAAAAATGCCCGAAATGCTTCACTTGTACAATTCATTGTTGATGATGGTGTAGGCACTTGCTCGGCGTTTGATTTGCCTGGCGGTGAGCTCGTCCGCCGGGAGTTCATCATTGGCGAGGTAGGCGAGGAAGGGTTGGGTCCATGGCGGAGCTTCTTCGATGACGAGGACCTCGACGGCTTCCGGCTTGTCCACAGCCGACCCGTCCGGCTCCACACCTTGAGGCATCCGGATGGAGTTAAAACCTGGGAACGGCGTAATGGATGGCTTGTACAGCTTCTCGAGAGCGATGTCGGGTGGGATTTCTTGCTAGTGAGAGCTGATGTTCGCCAGTGTGTCAGCCGCCTCGTTGTTGGATCGATGAATTGGTGAAACTCGCATCCGTCGAAGCATCCCGCGAGTTGTTGTACGAAGAAGCGGTAGGCAGCCATGTTTGGGTCCTTGGCATACCAATGCCCGGTGGTCTGCTGGACCACCAAGTCGGAATCCCCATAGCAGAGGATCTGCTTGATGTTCATGGCTTTTGCGAGCTTGAGGCCATGCGCGAGTGCTTCATATTCAGCTACATTGTTAGACGCCGTGAAGTGGATTTGTAGCACATACTCAAGCCGGCATCCCTTAGGAGAGGTGAGGACGACTCCGGCGCCTAGTTCCTAGTATCTTTTGGAGCCGTCGAAGTGCATGAGCCAATGTTGGCCGGAATCGGGAGGCGGTGGGATATGCTCCGTCTCTCTCCAGTCAACGAGGAAATCAGCGAGCACCTGTGACTTGATCGCCGTTCTCTTGTCGTAGTCGACTCCGTGCGCCGTCAGGTTGATCACCCTTTTCGCAACTCTGCCGGTTGCGTACTTGTTGCATATGATTTCAGCGAGTGGAGCCTCGCTTATCACCTTGATCGGAATGTCTTGAAAATAATGCTTCAGCTTTTTCGCCGCCATGTATACACCATATGCGAGCTTCTGGTAGTGTGGGTAGTTTTGCTTCGATTGCGAGGGCACTTCGCTGAGGTAATAGACAGGCCGCTGCACTAGCTGCTGCTTGCCGGCTTCCTCTCGTTCCACCACGCAGACGACGCTGACGACTCGGTTCGAGGCGGCGATGTACAGGAGCATGGGCTCCCCCGGAGTTGGAGGTGCCAGGACAGGAGTGGTGACGAGCGCATGCTTGAGTTCGTTGAAGGCGGCATCGGCCGCGTTGCTCCAGACGAACTTGTCCGTTTTCTTCAGTAAGTGGTACAGCGGGAGAGCCTTTTCTCCAAGCCGGCTGATGAAACGGCTGAGGGATGCCAGGCAGCCGATGAACTTCTGGATGTCCTTGACATTTCTGGGTTGACGCATATGGTCGATGGCGGCAATCTTCTCCGGGTTGGCTTTGATTCCTCGTGCCGATACAAGGAAAACGAGTAGTTGTCCGGCTGGCACGCCGAACACGCACTTCTCCGGGTTGAGCTTCATCTGGAAGCGGCGTAGGTTGTCGAAGGTTTCCTTGAGGTCATCGAGCAGGGTGTGCTTCTCCTTGGTCTTGATGACGATGTCGTCGACGTATGCGTGCGCGTTGCGGCCAATTTGGTCGTGCAAACATTTTTGCATGCACCACTGGTACATTGCCCCCGCATTCTTCAAGCCGAAAGGCATGGTGGTGTAGTAGAACGGTCCGTATGGGGTGATGAAGGAGGTCTTGAGTTGGTCGTCCGGGTTCAACGGAATTTGGTGATAGCCGGAGTAGGCGTCGAGGAGGGAGAGGAGGTCGCAGCCGGCCGTGGAGTCGATCACTTGGTCGATATGCGGCAAGGTGAAAGGGTCCTTGGGGCAGGCCTTGTTGAGGTTGGTGTAATCGATACACATCTGCCCCATTTCTTGTTCTTCTTGAGCACCAGGACTGGATTGGCTAGCCACTCTGGGTGTTGTACTTCCATGATAAAACCGGCCGCGAGCAGCCGGGCTATCTCTTCTCCTATTATCTTTCTCCTTGCTTCTGCGAAGTGGTGTAGGGATTGTTTGACCGGCTTTGCGTCTGGCCGGACATGTAGAGAGTGCTCGGCGAATTCCCTCGGTACACCAGGCATGTCCTTGGGAAACCATGTGAAAATGTCCCGATTCTCATGAAGGAATTCGACGAGCTCGCTTTCCTATTTGGCGTCCAGGTTCGCCCCCACGGTGACGAACTTGGACTTGTTGTTTTCGTCGAAGTAGATCTTCTTAGAGTCTCGTGCCGACTGGAAACTTGATTCGCCATCCGCCTTGACTGATTCCGGCACCCCTTGTTGCTCTTCACTGGCCTTGCGTTTGAACTGCCGCATCTCCTCATTGTAGATCATGGTCTCGGCCACCTTTGCGCTGTCCGAGGAGTAGGCAATGGAGCGCTTGTAGTCTCCGGAGACAGTGATGATCCCGCGTGGACCCGGCAGCTTCATCTTGAGGTAAGCGTAATGCGGCACCGCCATGAACTTGGCGAGCGTTGGCCTTCCTAGAATTGCGTGGTAGGTGCTGGTGTGGTCAACCACCTCGAACAGGACGGTCTTGCAGCGGTGGTTGTCCTTGGTGCCGAACAAGACGTCAAGCCAGATGTGCCCCATAGAGGAGCCGGCATGCCCTGTGACGATGCCGTGGAAGACCGTCCGGCTTGGCTGTAGGCTGGTTTCGGAGACACCCAGCTTTCCCAGCGTGTCGCGGTAAAGTATGTTGATGCTGCTGCCTCCGTCGATGAGGACGTGTGAGAATGTGCATGCGCGCTTGGGGGAGATGAGCATGGGCTCCAGGACTAGAGCGTAGCTGCCCGGGTTGGGCATCAGCTCCGGGTGGTCACTGCGGTCCCATGTGATCGCCTCTTCCAACTAGTTGAGATACTGGGGGACGGGAGGGACCACAGCGTTCACTTCCTTGAACCGTTCGCGCCGGCTTCGCTTGTCGTCGCGCTCGCTGACGAACACGATATAAGCGGCATCCGGGTTTCGGTACTCGTCGCGTTCCCTGGGTGGTGGAGGCGGAAGACGTTCCCCTCTTTGGTCCTCGCGTTGCCGGTCATCACGATTCCTGTCCTCATGCCGCCTGTCATCGCGCCTCCTGTCATCTCGTCCGGCTTCATCCGGTGGTGGAGGTGGATCTCGCCGTTCGTACGGTGGCGGCCTTGGACGGCCAAGATTGCACTGCCTGACGGTGTTGTTAGTCGGCCGGTGCCATGGTTATGGCATGGCCGGTCGAGCAGAGAATCGTAGTTGTTCCTCGCCCTTGTCCAGCGCATGTCACTGCTCGTCGTCATGCGGCGGTTGTCGAAGCCGCCTGCCGTTCTTCCCTCTGTGGTGGCGAAGACCTTGGACTCAACGCTTTCGTCACTTGACTTGCATTTGCCGGATGCGTCGGAGTCACGCCGGGTTGATATTCCTCCCTCCTAAGTTTCCGTCCGGCTCCTACGCGTGGCCGGGCCGTCCGCGATGACCCGGCCGGCTTCATCAAGCCGAATTGGATTTGTCATGCCCGCGTTTGCGGCAGCGTATTCGTCGGCGATGGCCATGAGGTGCGCCATGGTCTTCGGGTTTTTCCTTAGGAGCTTGTGCCGGAGTAGCGTCTGATCCCGACAGCCTTGGATGAAGTACTGGATGGCTTGGAAGTCCAGGATTCCCTCGCAGGAGTTGCGCAGGCTGGTCCACCGGGTGAGGTAGGCACGGTCCGACTCACCCTCCTTCTGTCTGCACATTGCAAGCAGCTGTGCATTGCCGGGACGCAAGTAGGTGCCGGTGAAGTTGCGGTTGAACACTTCCTCGAAGTCCAGCCAACTGTTGATGCTTTCCACCGGAAGGTTGTTCAGCCAAGTCCTTGCTGATCCCTCGAGCATGAGCGGCACGTAGCACACAGCCACTCGCTTGTTGCCGCCTGCAATGTTGACGGCCGTGACATAGTCGGCGAGTCAGTCCTCCGGCTTCGCGGTGCCGTTGTACTTGGGTGTGTCCCTTGGGAGCCTGAATCCCCTCGGGAACTGCTCGGTCCGGATGCGAGGCCCGAAGCAGCGATGTGCGGCGACGTCCTCTTCCTCGATGATGCTTGACGCCTTGAGCGCATCAATGCGGTTGCGCGCGTCGTTGCTTGTTTCGGGACCAAGCGGCCCAAGGCGTTGGTCGATGGTGACTTTGTGGCCAACCCGCTCCTTGGCGCTGTGGCCGGCTCGCGGCTCGTGTCGATCGCCGCCATCATGTCGCCCAGCCGGATCGCGGCCATGATCTCGAGGGTGTGAACTTGCGCTCCTCTCACGATGTGCTCGTGGCTGCTTGTCCTTTGGCCTGCCACGGCTTGTAGATGACGCCTCGCAACCTTGCTTGGACTTGCCGGCTGTGTCGTAGCCTGGAGGAGGGTCATGGAGCGCCAAGGCCTTGCTCGCAGTAGGTTCGATTTCGTGTTGCTGCCAGTTGGCCGTGGCGATGAGTTCCTGAACCCAGCGCACTTGCTGGTGTAGCTCCTCGCCTTGAAGATGAGGTAGTTCGGCAGCTGCCACCTTCGCAGCCATCATGTTCTGAGTCGGACAGCTATATTCTGGTTGGACGACACCTGAATGGTCGTGCGGCTGGCCGGCACGGTTCAAGGCGCCACCGAGGTCTCCTCCTTTGCGTCTGATCTCGCTCAGCTTGTCGGTATTGCCTCTTGCCGGCTCGAAGCCATGGACGGTGTTGTACTAGCGCATCGTGGCGTTGAGTCGGCGCTACGTCGAAGCGAGGTGGAGAGCCTTGTTGTACATCTGCTGGCGCATCTTCTCGAGCTCGGCCGCCGCCTTGGTCGGATCTGCACCCGGTGCGATGGGAGTACTCAGTAGCTCGAAGTCCGCCACGAGGTTGGGCTGGAAACGGGAGTGTTCGCCGGCCTCGTGAACTGTCCTGGCGATGCCATCCCCTGCAGCCACGTGCTCGACCACATGTACCTCGGCGTAGACGTTGAGCTTGGCGTCGTCGCAGTCCGCGTCGCCTGGGTTGAGGTAGCCGAAGGAGGTGTTGTTGTCGCAGACGCTGGCATCGAAGACTGATGGAGCCAAGCACGAGTTGACCTCCTCCGGGTACTCCTTGGCAACGACGGCGACGTAGACGTGGAAGTCGCCGAAGGTGACGATGACGCCTCCGCTGGTGAAGCCCACGTTGGCGAAGCTCTTGGTGTTGTCGATGATGCACCCGATGGAGCCGATGGAGAGCACGAGGCCGGAGACGACACACCGATCATCGATGGAATGGGATCCCGTGCAGAACATGACTCCACTCATCGCTTTCCCCACGGTGGGCGCCAAATGACGTGGTGGATAGCACGGCATACCCATCGGAGATGGGGAAGATTGTGGAGCAAGGCAACGATGGTGTTCGCACGGGATTGGGTCACAAGCACGCAAACACACGCGATGTACCCAGGTTCGGGGCCCTCTTATGGAGGTAACACCCCTACGTCCTGCTCTTCTGGTTTCTTATTGCAAGATCACAAGTTCGGGCTACAATGGTGCTCCTGGAGCTATTTCTGGTGGTCGCCGGCTTGGGAGTCCAGCCGGCTAGAGGTCAAAGATGAAGCTGATCGTGGGATCTCAACGTGTGAGACTTGTCTATCTGTCTTGTCCCTCGCAGGGGACTCTAGCCCGCCTTATATAGGCAACGGGCTAGGGTTTTGGGGTTACAGGGATATTACATGGTTGCCCCTATGACATCACCTATGGTACAATCCGGCTTGAGCTGATCATCATGGCGCTGTAGAGGAAACGCCTGACAGGAATCACTGTTCACAGGCGACAGTTGTGTGAGGGTGGCCCACTGGTACGGACTGGTCGGTTGGTAGGTCCGGCTGCTCCAAGCCGGACGAAGGTGTCTTCAAGCCGGACTAGCGTGTCCGCCTTGACTCGGCCGGCTTGAGGTCTTGGGAGGATGAGCATCCTTAGGGTATCTGGGGTTCATCTCCCCAACATGCATGCAATCCTGATTTATTCCTGCTAATATAATATTATCATATACTCAGACCACCTGGAAAATGGCCCGGAGGGCATGAATATTCTTGCGCATGGGCCGGAGAGAAAACCCGGACACTCCGCAGGCTAACGACGGCCAACAAAGGATTATCATCATCGACGACTGCTATTCCTGGCCACCTCTAATGTTTTCCTTATTGGAGACTGTCATTATTCCTGGCCGTCTGAGCCATACTCGCATCAAAGATGGTTTCCTGGAACCGGCTCTGATGGGGCGACATATTAGCGACCCCGAGAGGGAGACGGTTGGAATAACCGGCTGAGGTGAGTCCCTGAGGTTGGCTGTGATGTGGGGTTCTGTACTAGTGACACCATTATTAATGTTTCCGTTTAATACATTTATAGCATGGTATAAAAATTATTATGAACATATATGAGTTATGCTAATAAAACTCCTCTATTATTTGCCTCTAGGGCATAACTCCTACAGAATCGACTCGGAGACAAAGGATTTACCCAGGTTCGCCCCCTCGCTTTGGAGGTAAAGAGACCCTGCTCCTGCTTGATTGATATTGATATTAAGAACTCGATTACAAGGTGGCGACTCCGCTACTCGAGTATCGAGAAATATGTGGCTTGAGAGCTTATCGATCTGAGACCCAGGAACCCCCTTATAAAGGTGGTCAGGTTCCTGGACGTACAAGTGATTATGATTCTAATGTTGGGAATATGCCCAAGAGGCAATAATAAAGATTGTTGTTTATCATATTTCCCGTTCATGATAAATGTTTATATCCATGCTAGAATTGTATTAAGCGGAAACAAATACATGTGTGGAATATAAACGGAAATGTGTCCCTAGTCTTTCCTCTTGTGACTAGTTCGTTTGATCAAGTGATGGTTAGATGTTTCCTAACCATGGATTTATGAATCACTTGATAAACGAAATTTGTATCGTGGGAGATGATATGATGGACAAGACTCAAATTAAATAGGTGTCAAATATAGTTTCCTTAGACTATGAGATTATGTTACTCCCGCTTATCGGAGGAGAGCTTTGTGGACATCAAACGTCACTTCGTAACTGGGTGATTATAAAGGTGGCTTTCAGGTTCTCCGATGGTAAGTTGTTGGGTGACATGAATCAAGACTGGAATTTGTTCGTCCAACAGTTGGATAGATATCTCTGGGCCCTCTCGGTAGTATAGCATCCAAACGCTTGCAAGCATATGACTAAGTGGCTAGTCATAAGGGATCCTATTCTATGGGATCGAGTAAAGAGAACTTGTCGGTAACGAGATTAATCAGATATGGGGATATCGGTGGATTGAATCTCGGACAAGTAATATATCGTGAAACAAAAGGAATCGTATATGGATTATTTGAATCCCAGACATTGTGGTTCGACTGGTAAAGTACTTCGTCGAATATGTAGGAATTAATATGGGCATCCCGGTCCCGCTATTAATATGACATATTCACGAACCCGCAGAGTCACACACTTAACGTTTGATGTAGTTAGGGTTCGAGATAAATGATGGTGAGAAAGAATATTGATTCGGAGTACCGGATAGGATCCCGGACGTCACGAGGAGTTCCGGAGTGGTCCGAAGAATAAGATTCATATAAGGAAAGTGGTTTCTGGAGGATTCGAAAAGGTTCGGGAATTTATCGGTAAAGTACCAGAATATTCTTGAAGGTTCTAGAGGGGTCTAGAAGTGGGGCCCATAGGAGTATGGGGCCCACATGATTTAAAGGGGCGGTGGACTGGCCTCATGGGCCAGCCGCACCACAGCCCTCAGGGGCCCATGCGTGTGGGGCTTGGAGCCCAACGGGGAAAGGGGGGGCGGCCACCCAAACCCTAACCCTAGGGCGGCTGGCTTGGGGGCCAAGCCTCCCCTTGCCGCCGGCCCTAGGAGGGGGTGGGGGCGCACCCCCCTTGGCCTCCTATATAAGGAGGGGAAGGGGAGGGGGTGCGGTACCCCTTGCTCCACCCCAAGGCGCCTAGCCGCCGCCCCCCTCTACCAAACCCTAGCCGCACCACCTCCTCCTCCTCTCTCCCCGACGGCCGCTTGGCGAAGCCCTGTCGGATCTCCACCATACACACCATGCCACCGTCGTCGTGCTGCTGATCTCGCGAGCCTCTCCACCAACTCTTGCGGGATCAAGAGCGTGGAGTCTTCATCGAGCTGTACGTGTGGATCTCTCGGAGGTGTTGCCCGTGCGACGCTTGGATAATACATCTCCTCGCGACTAGACGAGTCTAGTTGCGGGGATCGACTAGCCAACCCCTGCCTCGACAAAAAGCTTTCGGTTTTCTTCGAGAGTGAGATTCGATCTCCTTCTTGCTACCAACATCTCGTAGATCAGATCTTGTGTTGGGTTTATTCCGTCTTGTATGCGTAGGAAATTTTTTTGTTTTCCATGCTACGACCCTTCAGTGGTATCAGAGCCTAGATCTATTCGTAGATGTTAGTGCGATTAGACACAAGTGTTGTGGGCGTTGATATTTTATGTTGCTACCTTCTATCGTGCACTTTGCATCTTTGCGGTATTGTGAGATTGAAGCGGCCTGGACCAACTTTACTCGTCCACGCACGAGAGACCGGTTCCACGACTGACATGCAACTTGTATTGCATAAGTGGCTGGCGGGTGACTGTTTCTCTTGCTTTAGCGAAGTTGCAATTTTCAATGGGAGGCCTTTCAAAAGGATGAGTAAATAAGCAACTATTTTATCAACGTTTTGGCTTTGCGTAGATTAGAACGGTTCTATCTCATGACCCATTAGATGCCACGTAAAACTTGCATAAACAAAGTAGAGGACGTCTAACTTGTTTTTGCAGGGTTTGTGATGTGGTATGGCCTCAAGATGTGATTATGTGATGTATGCAATGATCATGTTTTGTAATTTTCACGACTTGCATGTCGATGAGTACGGCAACCGGCAGGAGACTTATGGTTGTCTCTTATTTATTGTATGACCTGCGTGTCACTTTAAACGCCATGTAATTGCTTTACTTTATTTGCTAAGAGTAGCTAATAGTAGTAGTTGCAATAGTTGGTGGAGACAACCATGGTTATGGCGCATGAGCTGGTGATGATGGAGATCATGCCGGTGCTTTCGAGATGGAGATCAAAGGCACAAGAAAAGGCTATACCATGTCACAATATTGAATTGCATGTGATGTTAATCCTTTTATGCACCTTATGTTTTGCTTGATTCGATCGCGACGGTAGCATGATAAGGTGATCTCTCACGATAATATCAAGAAGTGTTCTCCCCTAGTATGCACCGTTGCCAAAGTTCGTCGTTTTGAAGCACCACGTGATGATCGGGTGTGATAGATTCTACGTTCACATACAACGGGTGTAAGCCAGTTGCACATGCGGAAATACTACGGTTTCCTTGACGAGCCTAGCATGTACAGACATGGCCTCGGAACACAAGAGCTGAAAGGCTAAACACGAGTCATATGGATGATATGATCAACATGGAGATGTTCACCTCTGAAGCCACACCATCTCACGTGATGATCGGTTTTGGTGTTGGTAGATTTGGATCGTGTATCACTAAACAAACCAGAGAGATGTTGAGTTTAGTGGGAGTTCATTTAAGTAATTTAGATTAACACGAACAAAATATCATGAACCTAGTCTTAACACCTTTTGCAAATAATGTTGTAGATCAATGGCCCGTCCCAACACCACCATGAATTTTAACGCGTTCCTAGAGAAAGACAAGCTGAAAGACGATGGAAGCAATTTCTCAGATTGGTTTATGAATCTGAAGATTATCCTCACTGCTGCCAAGAAACTGTATGTCCTAGATGCACCGCTAGGTGACGCCCCTACAGCAAATGCAGCTGAAGATGTTAGGAACGTCTATGCAGCCCGTTCTGAGGACCACGAGATAGTTAAGTGCGGTCTGTTGTATGGCTTAGGACCAAAGCTCCAAAAGCGTTTTGAGCACCATGGCGTTCATCAGATGATCAATGATCTGAAAGCAATGTTTTAGACTCAAGCCAAGGTGGAGAGGTATGAAGCCTCCTCCAAGTTCTTTAGCTCTATGATGGAGGAGAACAGCTCCGTCAGCGAACACGTGCTCAAGATGTCTGGGTACGGTGATCGTCTGGCACAGCTGGGTGTTGTGATTCCCAATGAGTTGGGGATTGACCGTGTTCTCCAGTCACTTCCACCTAGCTACAAGAGCTTTGTGATGAACTATAATATGCAAGGAATGGAGAAAACTCTTCCTGAGCTCTTCGCGATGTTAAAGACCGCGGAAGTGGAAATCAAGAAGGAGCATCAAGTGTTGATGGTTAACTAGACCACTAGTTTCAAGAGAAAGGGCAGAAGAGACAACTTCAAGAAGGGTGGCAAGCGAGTTGCCACGCCTGCGAAGAAGTCAAGGAAGGGCCCTAAGTCTGATACTGAGTGCTTCTACTACAAGGGAACTGGACACTGGAAGCGGAACTGCCCCAAGTATCTGGCAGACAAGAAGGCTGGCACCGTCAAACAAGGTATATGTGATATACATGTTATTGATGTGTATTTAACAAGTGATCGTAGTAGCACATGGGTATTTGATACTGGTTCGGTTGCTAATATATGTAACTCGAAACAGGAGCTGCGGAATAGACGTAGCTTGGCAAGGGACGAGGTGACGATGCGCGTCGGAAATGGATCAAAAGTTGAAGTCATTGCTGTCGGCACACTCCCTCTGCGTCTACCTTCGGGATTAGTTTTAAACCTTAATAATTGTTATTATGTGCCTGCGTTGAGCATGAACATTATATCTGGATCTTGTTTATTGCGAGACGGTTATTCATTTAAGTCGGAGAACTTTGGTGTTTCTGTTTATATGGATAATATCTTTTATGGTCATGCACATGAGAGGAATGGTTTATTTCTATTAAATCTCGATAGTAATGATGCACATGTTCATAACATTGATGCTAAATGCTACAAACCAAATGATGATAATTCCACATACATGTGGCACTGCCGTTTAGGTCATATTGGTGTAAAGCGCATGAAGAAACTCCATTCTGATGGACTTTTGGATTCACTTGATTTCGAATCATTTGAAACTTGCGAACCATGCCTTATGGACAAGATGACTCGAACACCCTTCTCCGGAAAAATGGAGAGAGCAACGAAATTGCTAGAGATCATACACACTGATGTGTGTGGACCAATGAGTGTTGCTTCACGCGGTGGATATCGTTATTTCTTGACCTTCACCAATGATTTGAGTAGATATGGGTATATTTATTTAATGAAACACAAGTCTGAAACGTTTGAAAAGTTCAAAGAATTTCAGAGTGAAGTTGAGAATCATCGTAACAAGAAAATAAAGTTTCTCCGATCTGATCGTGGAGGCGAATATTTGAGTTACGAGTTTGACACACACTTAAAGACATGTGGAATTGTTTCACAACTTACGCCACCCGGAACACCACAGCACAATGGTGTATCTGAGTGTCGTAATCGTACTTTATTGGATATGGTGCGATCTATGATGTCTCACACCGATCTGCCACTATCTTTTTGGAGCTATGCATTAGAGACAGCTGCATTCACTTTAAATAGGGCACCATCAAAATCCGTTGAGACGACTCCATATGAGTTATGGTTTGGCAAGAAGCCAAAGTTATCATTGCTTAAAATTTGGGGGTGCGAGGCTTATGTGAAAAGACTTCAACCTGATAAGCTCGAACCCAAGTCGGAAAAATGCATCTTCATCGGATACCCTAAGGAAACTATTGGGTATACCTTCTACCACAGAACTGAGGGCAAGATATTTGTTGCCAAGAACGGTTCCTTTCTAGAGAAGGAGTTTCTCTCGAAAGAAGTGAGTGGGAGGAAAGTAGAGCTTGACGAGGTTATCGAACCTGTTCTTGAGATGCCGAGTAGCGCAGAACTGGAAGATGTTCCAGAGCAGCCTTCACCACCTGAAGAAGGAGCAAATGATGGTGATCATGCTACTCCAGTCAAAGCTGCTATTGAACCTCGCAGGTCAACAAGGGAGCGTACCGCTCCTGATTGGTACAACCCTGTCATGAATGTCATGTTGTTAGACAATGATGAACCTGCGAATTATGATGAAGCAATGATGAGCCCAGACTCCGATAAATGGCTAGGAGCCATGAAATCCGAAATTGAATCCATGTATGAGAACCAAGTATGGACTTTGGTGGATCTGCCTAACGACCATAAGGCTGTTGAGAACAAATGGATATTCAAAAGAAAGACAGACGCTGATGGAAACGTCACCGTGTATAAAGCTCGACTTGTCGCAAAAGGTTTCTGACAAATTCAAGGAGTTGACTACGATGAGACATTCTCACCCGTAGCGATGCTGAAATCTGTTCGGATTATGTTAGCAATTGCCGCATATTATGACTATGAAATTTGGCAAATGGATGTGAAGACCGCGTTCCTTAATGGTCATATTAAGGAAGAGTTGTACATGGTACAACCAGAAGGTTTTGTTGATCCAAAGGATGCTAACAAGGTATGCAAACTTCAGAGATTCATTTATGGACTGAAGCAAGCATCGCGGAGTTGGAATCTCCGGTTTGATGAAGTGATCAAAGGGTTTGGATTTGTCCAAACTTATGGAGAAGCCTGTATTTACAAGAAAGTGAGTGGGAGTTCAGTTGCATTTTTGATACTATATGTGGATGACATATTATTGATTGGAAATGATATTACACTACTGGAAAGTGTAAAGGCTTATTTGAATAAGAATTTTTCAATGAAAGACCTTGGCGAAGCAGCGCATATTTTAGGCATCAAAATCTATAGAGATAGATCAAAACGCCTAATAGGGCTTTCACAGAGTACATACCTTGACAAGGTTCTGAAGAAGTTCAGAATGGAAAATTCAAAGAAGGGGTTCTTACCAATGTTGCAAGGAAAGGTTTTGAGTAAGACTCAGAGTCCTGTTACGGCAGATGATAGAGAGATAATGAACAATGTTCCTTATGCCTCTGCGATAGGATCTATCATGTACGCCATGCTATGTACTAGACCAGATGTGTGCCATGCTGTAAGTTTGACTAGCAGGTACCAAAGTGATCCAGGAGTGGAACACTGGACAGCTGTCAAGAATATCCTTAAGTATCTGAATAGAACTAAGGAAATGTTTCTCGTATATGGAAGTGACCAAGAGCTTGTCGTAAGGGGTTACGTCGATGCTAGTTGGGATACAGATCCGGATGATTCGAAGTCTTAGTCCGGATACGTGTTTATTCTAAATGGTGGCGCTATGAGTTGGAGGAGTTCCAAGCAGAGCGTGGTGGCGAAATCTTCAACAGAAGCGGAGTATGTTGCAGCCTCGTCGACAGCAAGTGAAGCAGTCTGGATGAAGGAGTTCCTCTCAGAGCTGAGCGTGGTTCCAAGTGCGTCAAGACCTCTGGCCCTGTACTGTGATAATACAGGTGCAATAGCTCTTGCCAAGGACCCAACTTCACACAAGAATACCAAGCATATTAAACGCCGCTATCACAATTTGCGTGAGAATGTCAAGGATGGTGACATTGAGATTTGCAAGGTGCTGATGCCCACAAGTATAGGGGATCGCTGAAGTCTTCGTTGGGAAGTATTACCCAAATTTATAGTTCGACACGATGGGAACACAAGAATATCAATAAGACCTTAGCAATTGAGGCGTCACTCTCAACCACACATGTATATCAATAACTTGCAGCAGTATTAGTGATGGTAGTAAAGAATTCAAGCAAACAGAAATAAAACAGCAGTAGTGACAAGTATTTCCTAGTTTTCACTGGAAAAGTGAAAGTGTAGCTCAGAGACTTTAAAACGTAGGCATGAGGTGATAGCGGGGCGTTGCATGAATGAGATTGATCATATAATAAAGTAAAGCTAGCAATGGGGCTTTTTCTCTAACTCCGATATATGTAGGTATGTGTTCCTTAAATAGTTATGCGCACTAACAAAGAGAATTTGCACAACATCTATTGCCCTACCTGCCCATTTCACCGGGGCCAACTTGAAACTATAGGTAATTAAGGTCTACCCTTTCGTGAAGACCGGGACAATGCATTAACACTCCATGAACACATAGGATCCTCAAACTAGAACATCTCCCCCTTGTTTTCCCCAAACGTCACTTTTAGGGTTCGCAGGTTCGACATAACAGCAGGTGATGCACTTTGCAGGTAAATACTAAACTCAATTATATGATTAAGCAAAAAGGTTCAGTACTGAAATCATGCCACTCAGGCCCTAGTAGCAAGCATTAAACATAGCATAAGTGCATCAACACAATACAAAAGCATCCTCAAGATAAACCCTAAGATTATCGAACAACGGGTAGCATTACATGATCAATCTCATCCAATCCCCATCCACCTCACATGCCTACAGCAAACTACTCACACATGGTGATGGTGATGGAGCTCATGGTTGATGGAGATGACGGCGGTGGTGATGGCGGTGAAGACGGCCTCCGGATCCCTCCACCGAAGGAGAAATCCTGGATCGATCTGTCCCCCTAAACGAAGATCGTGATGGTGGCGGCGGTGTGTTTCGTGAAAGCTCCTCTCCTCCTAGGGAAAGTGTTTTTTCTCATATATGAAGGCGTGAGTCGAAGACCAGAGGCGAGACGGTGCCCGAGGCCCATTTGGGGGGGGGGCACGCGGCCACAGTACCAGGCCACGTGGGGCCACCCCATTTGTCCCTCCGGCACCCCCTTGTGTCCATCTTTTGTCCCAGGAGCTTATTTTCCATAAATATTGACGTGGTATTTTTCCCCGATTTTATTTCCTGCAAAAATAACCAGGAGAGAGACTTTGCTAAAAACAGCGTCAGAATCAGCAGTTTTATTCAAGTATGGAAGGATCTCGGAGCAAATTGTGAGGCAAAGTGCTTGGAAAAGTAGATGCATTTTGGATGCATCAGCTCCCCCAAGCTTAGCTCGTTGTTTGTCCTCAAACAACTCAAATGTAGTGCAGAAGCGATAAAAGACTTTGACAAGAACTTTGCCTTGCATATGAAACACTGTTTAATAGTAATAAGTATTCAACACATAATTCCTATAACAGCTAACAAAATGCTAGCAAAGGTATATCTTATCAATGTTTAAGCATCTATACATGTTGTAAGAGAAATAGCACATAGTGTTAATACTTGGATGAGTTTGCCTAACTGTAGAGATAAACAAAGGTTCTTGCATCGCTTTTTGATTGAATCATGTATTAATTAGTGAACTCATTGTGCTTACCTCCTTGCTCTAAAATTTATCAAAACATTTGATGTTCCCTATTATGACTCATATGCTTGACAAACTTGCAGTTAAAAGCCTCATGCCATGTGAATACGAGTACCTACACCATGTGCTACTCAACTCGTGTAGCTAGACAAGTTCGAGTTTTTCAGTCATTGCGAGAATAAAGGCATCATTAAGAGCGTCAACCGGGGTACCTCTTGTCCCAGGACATGGACAAGCCCATGTCCAAACAACAAGACAAATGGACAATGAACAATCCAAGCACTTCTTTTATTTGCTAATGGTTTAGCTTTTTATTATCAAGTGCATCACTGAATGTTCAATATGCTTTGCCGTAAATTTCCACCATGAATGATGCATGGCTTAGATTGGCGGCCCGGGCGTCTCTCTAGCCAATTATTTCCACTCCTCAAACTTGCTAGTTTCCACTTTTATTTCGACATGATAGGCATCCATAAACAAAAGTACATGATATCAACTAATTTTTAATTTTAAGTGCAATGTCAAAAGCTTTCCATGTGTCAGCACATTTAAGCTAGCTCCTAACCACTGAGCTTGTCAAGCATACGACTTCATTTTTTTTAACATTTGAAAAATTCTTTCACTTTCTCTGTGGTTGGCAAGTTTAGTAAGCACAATGGGATGCATAGACCTTTGTTTAGAATTACAGTTATTCAAACCATAGCCAAGTATTATCCCTCAATAGTATCTCACTTGCATCATCATACATACTAAAACATGGAGAAGATAAACAATTGCTACCAGTCTCCTAGATGTTAAAGAGATTAAGAAGTGCACACTTGTTGTTATTAAAAAGTCTTCATAAGCACAGCAAAGGTGTCATACCTTTCATCTACTTTATGCACATCAGCTCATCATTGTTGTTCTCCTCTCCCAACTCGAACTGCCCAATAAAAACTCAAATCTGCCAGAAAAATGTCACTGCATACAGTACTGCTTTTACCCTACCTAAACACCTCAGAAAATTTTCATAATTTACAGGTGTGTAGGTTGTGAAAATTTGCAGTCATGGTTAAAATTTAAGCTCAATTGGATATGCAGAACAAAGATGAAAAATAAAACAGTGAGCAGATTTCAGAAATTCCTGCTCCTCCACTTTTGCATCGGGTTCAAAAAAACGAAAATCTTTTTGTTCTTTTTGGTTTTAAGAAGCATAAAGCAGATAACCAGAAGTAAATAAGCAAGAAGAACAAATAAAATATTTTTGGGTTTTTGCAATTTAAAAGAAGGAAACCGAAACAAAATAAGGGTGATATAAAACAACGAGATGAAAAGGAGAGAAGTACTCCCCCAAGCTTGCAGTCAAGCTAATATCCTGGGTGGTACCCATATCCACCACTTCCACCTCCAGGGTAGTAACCATATGGGTAGCTTCCCATGCTTGGGTATTGTTGCATCTCTTGAGGTTGGTACCCCTGCTGTGGTGGAGCTTGTGCTTCCTCCTGCGGTGGCTCCTCCCTCACGATCCACTTTCCAGTGCTCATGTCAAAGAGGTCAGTACAAGGGAGCCTAATGGACATTTTCTGTCCATTAGTTCTCAAATATGTGTAGAGATGAATCTCCCCATATGGAACACTCATTCCCATGTTGGATAATAAAGCAAAATCAAGTAATGTGGATTTCTCTACAAGTGTTCCCATGTTATCATCATATCCTCTTTCATCTTTAATGTATTTATAAATCAAAGTAGCAATAGCACCAGCATAGNTGTTTACGTTGAATCAGTGACGGTAGGAATTTTTGTCAATGATCAAGGTTAATCTGTGACAGCCTGATTTGTCACCGTATGTATGAAAATTTGTCACTATTAGATTTTATGTGAGTGTACAACTGGTCAACAAATGCTGACATGGCTTCTTACATGTGGGTCCTTTGATGACCTGGATGCTAACGGGTGGGTCTAGATAGTGTGACATGGCATTCTATCATGTGGGACCAGCACGATGCTGCCTAGTTGGACCCACACAGTGCTTACATGTGGGACCCACACAATGTCAACTCTAATAGTTTTTTTTGCGACTTTGCACCCTGTAGTCGGCTGACTTGAAAGAACCGACCCCAATACTCATAAAATAATATACAAAATAAACCCCAGCCCCACGGCAGTGTTAACCTCAATTACATTGCACATGACATATCTTCAAATACATATACACATGATTCAACAACCATATATGTACAAACACAAGTCACATGATATTTTTGATAATGCAATATTTCTAATCTAAGAATCCACTTCAGCAGCTAGTTATTACAGCAGGTTCGATCAACAACCATAAGAACTTTCGCTCCGGCGCCAACATCGGCCCTCATCGATGGTCAGCTTTGTGTCTTTCTTCAAGAACTTGTACTGTAATACAAAAAAAAGCAATAGCATGAAGTAGCACTTAGCTTTCAAAGAACCATGTAAAATAAGCTAACCATAAGATAAGAAGATATACATTGCAAGGACTACTGAGGATAAGCTCAATTTCTTTGTGTACTATAAGATGCTCCCAGAGTCCATCAGATGCAAAAAAATGATGAACTAGTCAGTTAACTGTATTTGGTGACCAGTAATTGCTCACTCAGGATTAAGAAGTGGTCACCCGAAAGTTTCTGGAAGCCAAAACTTGCTATGTGGAGGTTCTGTTTTGAACTCTAGTTTCTTTAGATATATATACCCAATAGATCTTGTTATCTGCAACAAATTATCGCTCCATGTGAGATGCAAGGATAAGCAATTGGCATGCCATTTATGAAGAGACAGAAACCAAACACAGATTAACACAGGGGAAAGTAAAATATCTGCTCTTGGACAAACAATTGAACAAGTCCTTGTCCACTACTGGGTTATCTAAAGCAACAGGTAATCATTAAAGACAGTAAAAAACTCGATTTGCATAGACTTGTATAACTTCATCCTAACATCAAAAAAATTGACGGGTGTGCCAAATAAGAACTCATTTGGATCCACCTCAATGTTCCATAGGTTCCCAGATGAACTTAGAATACAACTAAGATGACATTATAGAGGAGAACGCCACATCAATTATAAACAGTAGTGTCTTAAGGACATATTTCGGTAGTACAAAAAATAGAATCTCAGGCTCAAAACGTTTAGGAAGTTAGGCTACTATGATATGGCAAAAATTCTTACCATAAGGCCACCAAAAACTCCTAGTAAAATCCTGCTCCAACTATCAAAGTATGCGTGGGCTGAAACTTTAAATTTGCCAAGAGCCCTAGACATGCTACCATCATTAACAGAAAGTATAAGATGAAGCCTGTCAAGCCTGTGAATCCCCAAATACGAGCAATAACCCCACCAATGATCGACAGGAATGTCCGACTGTAACACAATGAAATCCTCATGGTTAGGACATACCATACTCCGTTAAATAGCAAATCATTGTAATGTTTGGAATAAATTGCTTATAGTCAAAAAATGGTGTCGTTATCCAACTACACATTATGTATATTTTGCAGCAGGTAAAGAAATTGTCAATCGTGTGGGCTTACAGTTATGGGGTGAATGACGTTGCTATTACTCAGTTACTCTGCATAGAAATTTATAGTTATAAATAGGGAAGATGTGCAACACATGCTCAATGATGATATGAATCAACTCTACAATCAGTGGATAAAAGGATCGGGGCCTGTGTGATGCCAATTGACAGATCATTTCATATATATGTACACTGACTGCATAGGTCAGATAGCTATGAAGAAGTATACGGAAATTCAGACATCTGAAGACGATTCCAATAAAAACCCATGTATCTAATGCTAGAGTTAAAGGCCAAGCAAAATACCCCCTGTAAAAGTATTTGACGTGTTCTAGAAGGCAAAGAGTGGAAAATAAGGTATACCTTCGAACAATTCACTGTAATCCACACAGTGGACCAGCCACTTCTGGTCATTTCACACCTCATAAAGCAGGTCAAATTTTCACATGTTGATTCTTGGGGAATCCACTTGGTTCTCGGTTCTTGGTTCTTGGGGAACCTAGCATTTTTCTGAAAAAAGAAAGTCATACAATGCAACCGCAACCTTAGTGAAGTCCCTGCAAGTAGATGGTACCAAATCGGACGCCACCAAATTGAGGTATATCTAGCGACCTACACGTCAAAGAGAACCAGTCAGATTACTAAGGAAGTAAACTAATGATGCGTAACAAAAACACACATTATTTGCATCAAGAGGCAGAGAACTAACGATGGCCACATCTGCCCCCTATGCCCTGTGCGGAGTACCTAATTCCTCTTTCATCTTCTCCCTATGCCACATCTGCCGCATCCATGAGCTACAGATCTTGGGATAATCCACACAAAAATTGCATATATATATAAGAACTTGAATATCTCTGATCAACAGTAGCGTTGCAAATTGCAAGACACCTTGAATCAGCTAGGACATAGGAGAAGGGGGAGAAGGGGGACGGCGGAAGAGAGCAGATGAACGTCGGCGGCGCAGGTTTCAATCGGGATCGCGCGAGAAAATAGGGGAGTGCGGCGGGGTGGGGGGGGGGCGGAGTGGAGGGAACTGGGCGGCGTTGGCTGTGGAGGTCCGGCCACCAGCGGTGCATGGGAGATCTAGGGAGGAACGGAGAGGAAAGAGATCGAGGGATGGCGGCGGCGCGGATTGGTTCTTTGGGGGTAGTGTGCGGTTTGAACCTTATGACTAGCTCGGCCGAAATTCAACATCGCCCGCTCGCGCTTAGAGTCCAAATAAGCCCGCGTAAGCTTTTTTTCATTGTTTTCGTGGGATCGTGGTATTTTTGTTTTGAACGAACCGCTGCACACTTATCATTGCTCAAATATAGACGGTCGTTGTATTTCACTATTCTAAATGATCAATTTGTGATGGCATCATCAAATAAATAATTCGGCAATGTTAATTTTTTTATTTCATAGATTAGAACAAAAAGTTTATTTTTTGGTCATTTCAGTCCAAGGTAGTAAAAGATAATCATGATGAAACTACTCAAATCATACTTGACGACATCCGATATCATTCAAATTTTATCTCGTGGATTTGTATTTCAATAATTGCGATGAGTATCACTGAATTTGGGATTGTATCAATCTACGGTCGCATACAAAATTGAAGGCCAAACTACTAACATCATTCATACTTGACAATACCTAATCTCGTTCAAAATATGTCTTGTGGAATCGAATTGGATAATCGAGAAGAGCACTTCAAAATGAAAAATGATATTTTTACAAATTATTTAAGAGCTCAATATGCCAAAATACACATGCGTGTCAAATGTAGGCATAGTATAACATACTATGTCATGGATATGGTCGTGATCTTGCTCGTTTAGTTTGAAACCCATGAATTTTCATACATTATAGTATTTTATATGACGACCTTTCTCAAAAGTTGTCGTATTCTAAGGTTAGAATTTTTCCTAGTAACTAGTACACATAAATGGACTACAAGAGGAACAACTGCATTTTTTAAATTTTCGTTATTTTATTTGAGTTTTTCAAAAAAAAATGGTAAAAATGGCATGCATGGCTATTCATTGATAGGGGTCGAATCTTTCAAAACTATCGGCGATTCTGTGATAAAATCACTACTTGTGTACCATACAATGAATTTTTAAAACGAGGTAAAACTATCACAGACTTGTAGTTCAAATTTGGATTACTTTCGAAAAATCAGCGTAAAGTCATTTAAATGGGAGAAATTAGATAGGAAGTAAGAAATTTCATAATATCCAGGGATTATCAATCAAATTTCTATGAAAACTAGATTTGTTCTATTTTGCACCATATTTTTTGTACTTGCTTCACAAAATATATATTTTGACACTTAGAAAATGGAAAATTACATTTTTTTAAATAATTTGAAAACTTAGTTTGGCAATATTGTTTCCCATGCCAAGATACACCTATGTGCCAAATATCGACATATTGTCACATGCTACGCCATGGATATGACCATGATCTTGCTCGTTTGGCTTGAAAACCCATGAATCTTCATCCATGATAGTGTTTTTTGTGAAGACTTTTCTCAAAAGTTGTCGTTTCCCAAGTTTAGTATCTTTTAGCAAGTATTACACATAAACGGACTACATGAGCAAGAATTGCATTTTTTGTTTTTTTCTTTGAGTTTTTCCAAGAAAATGGTCAAAATGGCCAGCATGGTTATTCATTGAAAGGGTTCGAATCTTTGAAAACTATATGCGATAATGTGATACAATCAGTAATTCTGCACCTTAAAATGGTTTTGAAAAAAATCGCAGCAAATTATCACACACTTGTATATCAAATTTGAATTACTTTCACAAAATACGTATAAAGTTATTTAAATGGGCGAAATTAGATAGAAAGCGATAAAATTCATAATATATGGGGATTATCCATCAAATATGACCTTGTCTGTGTGAAAATTGGATCGGTTCCATTTTGCACCATATTTTTTGTACTTGCTTCATAAAAAAGACATTTTTGGTACTTAGAAAATGGAAATATTTATTTTATAAATAATTTTACAACTTATTTAGTAATATTGTATCCCATGCCAAGCTACACCTATATACCAAATGTGGGCATATTATCACATACTATGTCATGGATATGGCCGTGATCTTGCTCGTTTGGTTTGCAACCCATTAATCTTCATACATGATAGTGTTTTAGATTAAAACTTTTTTGAAAAGTTGTCGTATTCTAAGTTTAGAATTTCTTCTAGGAACTAGTACACATACAAGGACTACATGAGCACGTACTACAGTTTTTGAAAATTTCTTCATTTTCTTTGAGGTTTTTCAAAAGATGATCAAAGTGCCCGGTATGGCTATTCACATAAAGGGGTTGAATCTTTCAAAACTATCGTCAATTATGGGACACAATCACTACTTGTGTACCTTAAAATGATTTTGGATAAACATGAAAGCAAACTTTTACATACTTGTAGTTCAGAATTGAATTACTTTTAAAAATCAATATAAAGTCATTTAAATGGAAGAAATTAGATATATAGCGAGAAAATTCATAATACCTGGGGTTATCCATCAAATATATCATACATGGTGTGAAAATTGGATTGGTGCTCACCCCAAACATATCTTGATCCGGATGAAAATAAGCCATCAATCTGAGTTCGGATCAAAAGGTGATCACCGTGAAAGTTTTCGTATTTTTAGACAAAAGACTTTCCATTTATTTTTTCTCAACCTGTTATTGTTTAATTTCTCAAAAAGGAGTTGGTCGGTCAAATTTGTAGGCACATGCAATAGAACTATGTATTAGTAGGCTTTGTGTTTAGTATCCACCAGAATTATTCATTTGTCCGGGTGGTAACCTGTTGCCCACCACATGTAGTTGGTCCACGGTTCAATCCCCAGCCTCGCGCCAATTTTAATTTTAACTATTAACTAGCTAAATGCCCGTGCGTTGCTACGGGTTAATAAATAAGAAGATATGTGTTTGAGATAAAAGTCATATAATCTAATTTCACATCAATGACATCTTGATCTTTAAACATTTTTACTCAAAAGTTTTAGTGCCCATATAATCCGTAAAAAATATGCTAGACTAATGCATGGAACAACACTCCATAATAAAGTGAACTTGGCATATTATACTATCATAAACATTTATCAGAGCCCCCAAAATGTTACAGGATTTTCGATGGAAGCGATTACTTACTTACATGTAATATAGTAAATAAATTATAGTCAACTATTTTTGCATTCTCTATTCAAAATGCTATTTATTTTGTGTGTAGCACTTTCTAAGATCAGAATGTATATTGTAACTAAAATAAAGTAACAAGTGGTACAAAATTAACTTAATCCAAAAAAAAAGTGGTACAGATACAACGAGCTAGCTAGCACTACATCTTATCATATGTGACATTGTCACTCCTATTCTGTCGAAGGCAAGCTAGACACATAGCAGCAGCAAGGTGCACAACAAAAGCAAGCTAGCATCCGCGATTATGCTCTGCTCTATATCCACCTCCAAAGCTTCTGTTCTGCTTCGACTGTGCCCCGCGCACCTACTCCTCTCATCTCATCGGCTCAAGTGCTCAACGCCACCCGAGCACCACCGCAACATCTCAGCGACGACCTTCTCCTGGGGCATCATACGCCATGTCCCCTTCCAAGCGACCTCGTGTCCCTCCGCATCTGTGCCTCCCCTCTTTTGCGTGCACCCTACACCTGCCGCCATCCACTCGCTGCGCCTCCGGACGGCGTCTCCATACACCGCTCCCACTCGTTTATCTCGGGCCGCCGCCGCCCAAGAACTCGCGACCTGCTACCCCGCCGCGCGCGCTCCAGAAGCTCCTCTACACCAAGCCGCCGTGTCCTAGCAGGGCTAGCACCACCGGCCTAACACCCACGAGTAGGCGCCGACGATCTGATGTTAAGCAGTTTCTATCCCCACCCAAGTGACCTCGATCTGGTTATCAGTTTGCTCGATCCGCCACTGCCAGTGCGCAGTATGCTGAGCTCTGCAGGTCGCACAGGCAAGACGCTCCGTGGTCGCGCGGTCTTCGATGGATGCGCAAGCTAGGATGGAATCCGTCGGGTCGGCCCATGGCACCCCTTCCTCCGGCGCTGCGTTGTTGATTGAGGTATCCCTGGCGGCCGGCAGCGGTGCAGTCTGTATATTTTATACAGAAATTTGTCTGTTTTTTCCTAGGCGTGAAGTTCCTGTACTTCATTCTAAATGCGATTGTACTGTCAATAATTATGCAAGTGATCTTCCATTGTATATTTTATACAGAAATTTGACTACAATCAAACACGAACATCAGCTTCAGGAAGGAACTGGTCTGCAATCTCAGCTTCAGTTTTAGAAAGAGGAAAAAGGAAAATCGAATAAAAGAGAAAAAAAAGTAACCGCATCAAGCTCCCACGATCAAGCGCTCTTTCCGGCTTTTCCATGGAATGGAGGATGGCCGTGGGGTGAGGCAGAAGCTGGGCGGCGTGCGGGGCCTACCGGCGGCGGAGGAGACGGGACGGCGCAGGGCCCTGCCGGTGGCGGGGACGGCAGAGACGCCGGGCGGCGCGCGGGACCTGACGTCGGCGGAGAAACTGGGGCGTGGCGGGGGCCCTGCCGGCGGCGGAGAAGCCGGGCGACGCGCTGGGCCTGCGGGATGCGGAGAATCCGGGGCGACGCGGGGAAAATCTGGTGCGGGAGCGGAGGTGAGGGAGGGGATTTTCAATGCGAAGCGTTATTTTGACTTAACAGTGGCATTGGTGCGTAATATGTGACTTGGTGGGAGGGCAAAACCGGAAATCAAAAAGACGTACCATCACCACCTATTGCAATATTATAGTTTAGATAGATAGATTAGGACTTGTCGCGATGCAAGGAAACGTACAGGGAAATTCATCCCGAAATTATAGGATAGTTTTGTTTTCCTGGCCAATCGGTGGTTGCCAGATTTATTGGGTGAGCGTTCCAGTGAATTAATACGGGCCTAGATTATAGGGAATTTGATACGGTGGTTCATTTTCCTGCCCAATCGGCTGCTGTGTTTATTGGGAGAGTAATCTGGATTAATTAGGGGTGCTCGTTTTTAGGGGATTAAATGCTCCAGCCTTACAAACCGAAAAATTTGAAAATCCTCACTGGCCTTACAAACCGATGATTTTAGAACAGAAGTTGTGATGTGGCCTAATGGCTAGCTCGCTTAATCACTATATGAGGAGATCGTGCGTTCAAGTCATACATCCATCTGATTTTGTTTTGTTTATGTGTAAGTGGATATTAGATAAGATAAAATTATTACAATACGTGTATCCAAATTGCGTGATGGACTGGTGGTTAGCTCCCTATATTATGTGTACGAGGTCATCAGTTCGAAACCTAGAGACCACAGCTTTTTTATAAGCTATATTTCTAAATTGTGCGCCGTCATTGCATTATTTATTTACAGAGCCTATTAGGCCCAAAAATGATACTATTTATATTAAAAACAACGTCATTTTTTTCATTAAACCTGACTAGTGGGTCCCGCATGGTATTCAATGACGGTTTAAAACCACCACGGTCTCAATTCGTCACCTATTAAGATGCTCATCCCGACTGTTTAATCAGTGACAGTTTGTCCGTGACAAACTATGCAACTGTCATTAATTATTGTATATCCGTGACGCCAGAGGCAATTTGTCATTGATTAAGCCATATCAATGACGGTTTGGAACTTTGTCATGAGGCATTTTGTCACTAAAAGTCATCTCTCTTGTAGTGGTTGTTGACGGCGTCGGAGACACCGACGACGATGCCGACCATGTTGATGATGATGAGCGTGGTGGGCGGGATCAGCAGGATGGTCCACTTGAAGAGGTAGAGGTCACCGAAGGCGTCGGCCATGTCGGCGCCCGCCTTGGAGGTGACGGTGAAGTTTGTGGCCACGCCGCCCAGTACCTTGAGGAAGCCCTGGAAGACGGCGAACAGGTGCGCCGAGACATAGCCGATCACCCAGAACTGCTCATTGCGCCACCAGTCCTCGATGCTCACCCCGCTCCACCGCAGCTCCAGCACCCCCCTCGCGATGATGGACACGAACAATGCGATGAACCAGATGCTTGCCAAGTTGTTCAGCTACGCATTCGATCGTATCCACGGTTAATACTTGCTCTGTTCAGTTTCAGTCTTCAGTGGTGTGTGCGCCATGTTGGGAAATTAGGGACTTACCGTGGGGATGATGAACTTGCCGGTGAGGAGGCAGACGGCGGGGATGGTGCAGTAGGCGATGAGTGGAATGGAGGTGAAGGGGTAGATGATGGTGTTGGTGTACACTATGTCACGTCCTCTTAACAGAGGCACTTTCTTAAAGGCATTATTAAAAAATTCCACTAATGTTTATCTTTGGAGGCACTTTTACAAGTATTGCCTTAAAAAGTTTTTATTTAGAGGCACTAATAAAAACTGTCTTCTATGGTTACTATTCAAAGCACTTTTAGATGCCTCAAATAGTATCCATTAAGGCAATTTTGATTAGTGCCTCCATTAACCCTTATTTAGAGGCACTAATTAAAACGGTCTCCAATGGTTACTATTTGAGGCACTTTTCGATACCTCAAATAGTATCCAGTTAAGGTATTTTTGATTAGTTAAAACTATCATTTAGAGGTACTAGTTAAAACTGTCTTCAGTGATTACTATTTGAGGCACTATGAGATGCCTCAAATAGTACTCCCTCCATCTCGGTTTATTAGGCACTTTTGGAGTTTCTCTGTGACCTAGGCAAGTGAGGATTGGCCGAGTTAATTACTCCTAAATCAGGCAATTAATTAGGAAAGACCAATAAGGTCCAATCGGAAGCGCATGCATTGGCCTAATTAAATAGATTATTGGCTAAGTTGCATGTAGATTGGGGAGATGAAGTGGCTGGAAGCATTTCGAGAAGATAATTAATGCTAATTATGCCTAACTCTTGAGAAAATTTGATTTTGGTATTGTGTCTAATAAACCGAGATGGAGGGAGTATCCAGTTCAGGCACCTTTTATAGTGCCTCTCAATAAACAAGCTATCAATTTAATAAACTAAATCATAAATATGTTATTATGTAATAAATACTATGAATAAATATTTGAAGTGCATGCGATTAAATTAATTATATCAAGTACTTTATAGATATTTTCTTAAATAAATGATGGATATGTATGTTACTTCTTGAACTCTTATGTTTCTTAAATAAGAGAATAATATATTTTAAGTGGCAACTTAATGGATTCATAGCTAACTTTTTTTAATGGGATTCATAGCTAACTAAAACTAAATGGCCATGACTAAAGGAATAAAGCCCAAACTTACGAATGAAAATAGGGCCCAAGGTCTAACGTTTCGTCCTGGTCTCCCTCAACCATATAGGAGAAACCATCTGCCACCTCTAATGAGCAATGGCGCCGCCACCAAAATTCCTTCGTCACCGCATATAATCCATACTCCATAGCTAGCTGGGATCCGGGGGCCCCTTGGTCCCGAGGGCCCGGGGCATCTGCCCCCCTCAGGGCCGGCCTCCCATCCTGCCTCCTCCTCCACGCGGCCTCTCCTACATATGCGCCCCGGCGATGGCGATGACGTGGTGCGCCCGGCAGCCATCATACCCTCCACCTCCTCCCTCCCCCGCTTCTGCGTCGGCAGAGCTCGGGGCATGACGCAGCGACCCGGGGGTACTCCGCCGCCCGTTCCTGGGACGGGGCACTCGGCGCGCCTTTTGGCGCACCACCATCGGCGACATCCTCCGCGTCACCCCGGTGACGGGCCAGTGGACCTCATTTCGGTCTCGCAAGAGGTGGCCAGCCGCCCCATTTGGGAGATCGGGAGATGGAGGGCAACTTCAGCGTCCCCTTCTCCTCCAGTATTCATGCGTTGCTCTCCCTATTGCCCACCCCATTGCCGAGGTCAAGCCGCTAATGAGACGCCTCTTCCTTCTGCTCTTCACTCAGAAGGAGGAGCACGAGCTGTTAGGTTGATCTCCTCCGTGTGGGTCCAACGGCCCACCGGAACCTTGATCCCCGCCCTGATCGAGGGCGTGCAACCGAAATGGTTGACGGGCCCCTGTGACCTGCGCTATAAAGAGAGGTGGGGAGGCGAGCAGCACGAACTACGAGGTTCATCATGTGCCGCACACCCCATCGAGACATACCTACCGATCTAGGTCTAGCGCAGTGCTCACGAGAAGCTCCTCTGCCGCCACTGTCCACTCTCTGCTGGTGTAGCTCGTGGCCCGATCTTCACGGATAGACGGATGGCGAGCGGTGAACGCGAAGAACCAAAAGGGGAAAACACAAAGATAAACGGGAGACCGACTCGGATCGCAACCGCAAGAAGGACTTACCCTTGGAGTTCCTTTTCCCTCACCGGTAGGATCAACCGGACCAATAGAATTCCGAAGAGAGACTGCGAGGAAGAATCTTCGGGAGAGATTGGTGAGCAAACGGTAGAATCACAAGCACGAGAGACCCGAAGGTAGAATCATACTTATGAGAGACCGTACACAAAGAGGGGCCTTGTACATCACCTAGACAAGTCTAGTGTGGCCATGAATTCCACAAAGGGAAGGTAGGAGCAAAGCTCAAAGTTCTATTCTTAGTCTAACCCTAGATCTGAGGGAGGTAGGGGGTATTTATAGTCTATTACAAAACGGGGCAGAAACGCGGGGAACCGGCCTGGGGGCCGGCCTAGGCCGGCTGGGAGGCCGGCGGGCTCAGGTGGGCGGCCGGCCTGGGGTCCGGCCTGGGCCGGCTGGGAGGCCGGCGGGCTCAGGAGGGTGGCCGGCCTGGGGTCCGGCCTGGGCCGGCCTGGAGGCCGGCTGGCTCTGGGGAGGGACCGGCCTGGGGGCCGGCCTAGGCCGGCCTGGAGGCCGGCCAGCCTGGCTCCGCCTCCTTCTTCCTCTTCCTCGTCTTCTCCTTGACCATCTTCTTGGGTCTTCTCTTGGTCATCTTCTCCATCATCTTGGACCTCCTCTTGCTCATCTTTTCTACTCCATTGTAGGTCGTCGTCAAGGTGGATCCTAAGTATGCACAAGGTACCGGCATGAAGTAGCAAACCATTCAAACGGGTGTCGAGATCACACATCGAGAGGAGCGAGGTCACCTTTTCATGGAGTGCTTTGACTCTTGACCTTGTCATTGGGCCATTTGGCGTGTTGGCCATGGTGTTGTCCACATGTGGGGCTACATCATCTCCCCCCCTTCGGAAAGAGTCGTCCTCGACTCGTCATCATCTTGAACACTTGGATATCCGTGAAAAGGGGATAGGTCGGCGACGTTGAACGTGTCATGCACCAAATACTTGGAGGTTGGAATGTCAATCTTGTAGGCGTTGTCATTGATGCGCTTGAGCACTTTGAAAGGTCCGTCACCACGAGGAGCAAGCTTTGATTTTCTTTCATCCGGAAAGCGGTCCATGCGGAGGTGTAGCCACACAAGATCTCCTTCTTCGAATATCATGGGTTTCTTCAACTTGTTGAACTTGGCGGCTTAGCGCTTGTTGTGCTCCTCTAGAGTAGCTCGAGTGGACTCATGTAGTGTCTTCATGTAGTCGGCTCTTTTATCGAAGTCCATGTTGATGCGCTCGTGGAGAGGAAGTGGGAGGATGTCTAGGGCGGTGTTGGGGTTGTACACATAGACAACCTTGAACGGACTTCGCTTGGTTGCCCGGTGCGAGGCACGGTTGTAGGCGAACTCGGCGCGCGGGATGCATTCCTCCCAACCTTTGAGGTTTGGCTTGATTAGTGCGCGGAGGAGAGTTGATAAGCTTCGATTCACCACCTCGGTTTGGCCATCGGTTTGTAGGTGGTAAGCAGTGGAGAAGAGGAGCTTGACTCCTAGCTTGGCCATCAATGCCTTCCAAAAGTACCTTGTGAACTTGACGTCTCGGTCGGAAACAATCGTCTTCGGCACTCCATGTAGACGAACGATTTCCCTAAAGAACAAAGTTGCAATATGTGAAGCATCGTTGGTCTTGTTGCAAGGGATTAAATGTGCCATTTTAGACAAACGAACAACAACAACAAATATGGAATCTTTGCCATTTTTAGTTCGTGGTAGCCCTAACACAAAGTCCATGCTAATGTCGGTCCATGGAGCATATGGAATGGGAAGTGGAATATAAAGGCCATGAGAGTTGGACGTAGACTTAGCTTGGAGACATGTTGGGCATCGAAGCACAAGGCATTCCACGTCCCGCTTCATTCGTGGCCAATAGTATTGTGTTGAAAGCATGGCATAGGTCTTGTCCCATCCGAAATGTCCCATGAGGCCTCCTCCATGTGATTCCATCAAAAGCAACAAGCGAAGCGAAGACTCGGGGATACAAAGTTTGTTAGCTTTAAACAAGAAACCCTTGTGCAAATAGAAATCATCGAAACCTTTGTCACGTGAGCACTTTGCAAAAATAGGACCAAAAGTAGGGTCGGAGGCATAGAGATCTTTAATCTCATCAAGGCCTAGAACATTGATTTCAAGCTTGGCAAGTAAAATCATCTTGCGGGAAAGAGCATCCGCGACAATATTGTCCTTGACTTTCTTGTATTTCATGACATAGGGAAAAGACTCAATGAATTCCACCCATTTTGCATGTCTTTTGTTCAAATTGGCTTGGGTTTTCAAATATTTCAAAGATTCGTGATCGGAATGGATAACAAACTCTTTTGGCCAAAGGTAGTGTTGCCAAACTTCCAAAACACGGACTAAGGCATATAGTTCCTTGTCGTAAATTGGGTAGTTTAGGCAAGCACCATCTAGTTTCTCGCTATAGTAGGCTACGGGACGTCCATATTGCATGAGGACACCGCCGATGCCAAGGCCACTAGCATCACATTCAAGTTCAAAAGTTTTCGAGAAATCAAGCAAAGCGAGTAAAGGAGCTTCGGTCAATCTCTTCTTGAGTTCATTGAAAGCCGATTCTTGAGCATTGCCCCAAACGAAGGGTACATTCTTTTTGGTAAGCTCCTTCAAAGGGCAAGCAATTGTGCTAAAATCTTTCACAAATCGACGGTAAAACCCAAACAAGCCAAGGGCTCTATGAAGTTGAGCAAGATTAGTTGGCGGTGGCCAATTGGTGATTGCCTCAATCTTAGAGGTGTCAACTTCAATCCCTTTGGAAGAAACCACATATCCCAAAAACACAAGCTTGTCGGTGCAAAAGTGAATTTCTTTAGGTTGGCAAAAAGCAAAGCATCATGAAGGGCCAACAAAACTTGTTTCACATGGTTGACATGTTCATGCAAGGATTTTCTATAAACAAGTATGTCATCAAAGTAAACAACCACAAACTTGCCAATGAAGTTGCGCAAGACGTGATTCATAAGACGCATAAAGGTGGAAGGAGCATTAGAAAGGCCAAAGGGCATCACAAGCCATTCATAAAGACCAAGTTTAGTTTTGAAAGCCGTTTTCCATTCATCTCCTTCATGCATACGTATTTGGTGGTAGCCACTTTTCAAATCGATCTTGGAGAAAATAGTGGCACCACTAAGCTCATCTAACATGTCGTCAAGACGGGGAATGGGATGTCGATACCTCACCGTGATATTGTTGATGGGACGACAATCCATGCACATGCGCAAAGTGTCGTCTTGCTTGGGGACGAGGATGACCGGTACGGCACACGGACTCAAACTTTCACGCACATGTCCCTTGGCGAGGAGGTCTTGAATTTGCCGCTCAATTTCCTTTGTCTCCTCGGGGTTGGTGCGGTATGGCGCTCTATTGGGAAGAGGGGCACCGGGAATGAGGTCGATGCGATGCTCAATCCCACGTAGAGGAGGAAGTCCGGGAGGGAGCTCATCCGGAAAGACGTCACCAAATTCCTGCAAAAGAGACATCATTGAAGGAGGAACATAGGTTAGGTCGTTAGTGTCTTTCCCGTCTCCTTTGCATAAGAGCACAAAGTGGAGAATGGATGGGTTTGCTCTCACTTCCCTCATCTTACTTTTGGTGGCTAACAAAACTACTCCATGGGTAACCCTCTTCATTTTTCCACTCATATGGGGCTTGTGGCTCTCGCTCGCATGAAGGTGGTTCACTCTCTCACCACTCATATCACTAGAAATTTGGTTTTTGAGTCCTCGCGACGGTCTTGGCGTTGTCGGAAATAACTTGACTTGGTGTCATGGGGCGAAGGACGAAGGTATTATTGTGCCACTTGAAGCTATGTTGATTTGTACGTCCATCATGCATGGCGCCCTTGTCGAATTGCCATGGTCGTCCAAGAAGGAGGTGGCACACTGTCATGGGAGCGACGTCACACTCAACCGTATCCTCATAGGGGCCAATCTTGAAAGAGACCTTGACATGTTGATGAATCTTGACACTCCCGGCGTTGCTTAGCCATTGTACATGATATGGATGGGGATGCTTGGTGCGATGCAAGTTTAGTTTGTCGCACATTTCTTCGCTTGCTAGGTTGTGGCAACTTCCACCATCAATGATGACCTTGATGGACTTTCCCATGATGCCGGCTCTTGTTTGGAACAAATTGCATCTTTGGTCTTCATCTTCATGCATGTTGGTGGTCAAGACCCTTGTGACCACAAGTGATGGAAGGGTGTCGCCGTCGCAATATTGGGTATCTTGTTCTTCGTCCTCATGGTGTAGTGTCACTACTGCAGAAACCGTTACTAGTGACGGGCCGTTTTTGTTCATCAGTGACGGGCAAGCTGCCTGTCACTGATATGCTGTCACTAGTATACTACTACCGTGACGGGCAATTGCCCGTCACTGGTATGTATATACTAGTGACGGGCAAAAGAGATGCATGTCACTAGTTTTGATCAAGGGATGCAGCCCTGTTGGGTTTTGTAGTGACACACCCATTATCCTGCATGTCACTGATATGGATTTCAGTAATAAAAAAAATATGTTTTCCACAAATATTACAGATAGCACAATAAGATGATATAAAGAAATGAAATGCATTTTCCACGAATATTTCAGATAGCACAATAAGGTGTTGTACCAATGATATGTTCATATAACCCAATATGACACAATATTTGCACAATAACACAATCACAATAAGACTTGCACATTGCGTGATCCGAATTACAACGTGGCACTAACATCCGACATAGTACAATCCTAAACACATAGCAAATCCAAAGATATTCCCATAATGGTGCCAGCTGCATCGATATATCCAGGCGTCCATATCATAGTCCTCAGGATCCAATAGTCAGTTAACTCGCATGTAGCCCCATGACGTTTAGACAATTTACTTTTATAAGGAGACATGATGAGTGAGACATGAGCCAATTAAGGCATTGCAAAAGCAAGCGCCTGCAAAATATGGTAACTAGTAGACATTTAAGGTGAGGACACTTTGAAGGTCAAGACTATAATCATGACACGCAACAAAAACAGGGGCCAAGAAATTACTTTGTCAATGAGAGCTTGTCGTATTTGTGTTTGGTACATGCTCCTCGGCTCTAGAAACAACATGAGTATACATGTACTCAAGGGAAGACCATCTGGAAGACCAAAATGTAATAAAAAATATTGTACCTTTTCATTATCCAATAACATGAGATATGCGCATGGTAGCGTCAACAGTGACACAGAAGTTATACACTGGCTGGCCATTGCTTAAATTCCAACTGACATTTGTAAAAACTCTATGATGCTCAGTGTATGTATTAATGTATATCACAGAAGAAAGTATCCATATGCAGTAGTTAACAGCAATTCCAACCAGAGAAGTGCATGTGAAAGCATCAGCCTTTGCAAAAATCTTGCACATAATGGAAGGTTGGTATTTGCTTCATAAAATCAGTACATCAGCAATAGCGATATTAGTACTTGATAAATCCTAACAAGATGATAGATTGTTGTATTGATACAATGCACTTTTGTCTAGCTTAAACTATAACCGGACATCTATTTGTTCATGCAGTTGTTTTCATATAAATTGCTCTCATCATATTACCAGAACTATGCTATTGAACTTTGTTGAAGGTCAGAATTCTATGAGAGCAACTAACCATAGAGATGGGGTAGGACCAAAGAGTGTTTATACCCCATTAATTAGGAAACATTAAACCAGGTGAGAATACAAGTAGAAGAATACATAATTTCTCAATAAGTAGAAATTCTCAATCAGCATCAGAAAAATACAAACTGAAATTTTAGAGATAACATGTATGCAAAAGTTAATTACACTCTGACAACCCATAGAAATTTATTTGATCGCTTCCAAGATCAAACATTACCTTTAGCTTGAACATTCTTTGCCTTCCTCGCTGTCCTCGGGCAGATATCGGCGCCAGCGGCTTTGCACGCTTTTGTGGACATTGCTGCTGAGATGCTACCACTGCCGAAGTCTCAGGATCAGAACCACAATCGTCTTCTTCTTCATCCAGATCCGAAGCGAGACTCCAAGGACTTGCCATCCTAAGTGTCTGCTCATCAAATGAAGTAAAAGCTAGATAAGAGATCAAATGTAAATCATGGACTGATGAAAATCTTGCTATCTATTTTAACTATCTATAATACCTAGCACATATATCACCTCTAATGTAATATGGATCCAAAAAAAGGAGACTCCTTCAATTTCGTCCTTACTTTTGCCCGTAACCCGACCTCTCAGTGACTCCATACCAATATGAAAGATCTAGAATATGTAAGATTTAGAATACTAACAGTAGGCGCACCATAAAGTGGACATACTATTGCTGATACAACACAATATATGTGTCTTACCTCTTTGAAGATCTCAATATGTAAGTAGCTTTGGCTGATGAAGCACACTTGCCCTCACCAGTATGTCAAGCCATATAAGACATCTGTGGTGAGAATTACACTGAGTATAAATGGTGTGAAGAATTATAAAATAGAATTTTTCAAGCATGATTAAAATAATACTACGAGCTGACATTTGGAACCCAAAAGTTCAGTAGATCCAAGATATAAATCCAATCGTCTCATACTACGCACAATTTTCCTCTAAACTGACCAAAGAGGAACAAAAATGCGGGCAGAAAATTAAAACTCACTAGTCAAAATCCTAATCCGAAGTAGCATGGTTCGCTCCTTCCAGCCGGTACCAGGGGAACCAAGCGCCGCCACAACTCGTCCACGACCCACCACGGCGGCGGCCGCGGCTTGCCGGCAAGGTTATCGCAGAGCCTTCAAAACTCAAAACCTTCAAAGCTCAAAACAGAAGTCACAAACTCACAACGAACCAAAAAGATATATATCATGGTAATATCGACCACACCAGACAAGACACGTATCTAATTTAATTACCTTGGGCCATAATTGCAAAACCTGAAATTTTACTTCATCACACACATCAGCCGTGTCTACTAAGGAGCACTAAATTTTAAAATTCACAAGGCAAAGACGTGTTTTGTAGCATAGGTGCTTGGAATATGCTGCTTGGAATATGCCCCATCACACAGGAGACAAGCATGAATTTCAGTAAGATCTAGGGTTCAGAGAGAATGAATGGTGATCAGAACTACTTCCATTGAACAAAAGAAACAGGGTCATGATATACGTCCTTCTCTCTCGTGGTATAAAATGTCACTAAAAGAATCTATTGTTGTGTTTGCAATGCACTGTCTGCTCCCAAAATGATTGAAAAATCGTCCTAGCAGTGTCACCCTAAGAACCAACTAATGGAACTAGGGAGTGATGCTCAACTATGGGGAAGCAAACAGAATACAGTTTTTCAACACTAACTACTTGATGATTGTTTCATTTCACTTGAAGAGGCCGCTGAGTAAAATAAGCTTCACAAAATCTGATGAATTAAGCACTTGACTAGAAGTCTGATACACACCATCAATCATTAATTAAGGCACATGGCAGTTGAGCCCGTACACTGAAGACGAGGATGTACAGACGATCGCCGGCTGAGGGTCGGCCGCTCGCGGTACCTCCAGCAGCACAACGAGGCCAGCGACATAGAACAAAGAACGCGCGAGCAGCGCGGCCCGACGGCGGTTCAGGGTAGGGTCGTTGAAGTTGGCGAGGCTGAGGACGCCGTCACCGCGGCGGCAGTGTCGCAGCCGACGAAGCCCGCGGCGAGGACGGAAAGGCCGTGACCGCCGGTCCGCCTGACGCGCGCAGAGGCCCGCACCTTCTTCTCCCAAGCGGCGCCGCCCCAGGTCGAGGTGTGGAGGGAGCGGCGTGGGCAGTCGGTGGCTGTGAGGTGGAGAGGCGTGGTGGGGGCGGAAAGAGACGAGCGTGAGCACCGGGGCGGCTGGGAGCTTTGGGGTGCAGAGGTGGAGAGGCAGTTAAGGAGGCCGATCTGGAGATCTGCGGGCAGCACCATTGCCGGAGGCTATGCGCGGCCACCGGCCAGGGAGAAGGCGGCGGAGGAAAACCTAGCGAGGCGGCGGAGAGGGGCAGGAGTTGCGCATTTTCTTTTTTGTATTTTGAGATAGATACTCAAGTGATATGGCCCGCGCGCGGTCTAAAATATTTGGAGGAAAGTGGCGGGCTGAGGAAAAAAATTCGCGCTGAGATTCTCGCGCTAAGTAAAAAAACTAGTGACGGTCATTTTATAATCCCGTCATTGATCATATTATTACTAGTGACAGTCATTTATATATGATCGTCACTAAATAATTTTTCCATTCAGCAAGGCTTCAGAAAAAATACTAGTGACAACCTGTTTTATGAGCCCGTCACTAGTATTTTGTATCAGTGACAGACTTATTTTTGCCCGTCGCTGGTACTATTTACTGGTGACGGGCACAGTTTCGCCCGTCACTAACCACTTGGTGGCTATAAGCCTTTCTGCAGTAGTAGCTACTTGAACCATTGCTTCATATTCATCCTCACTCGCGGAGTCCCATCTGCCATTATCATTGGCTATCATGACTCTCTTGTTGATGCACTCAAATGACTTGTGTCCTTGGCCACCACACTTGAAGCATGTGATGTCACTTGACTTGCCCGTGGAAGCTTGAGATGATTGCATGGACGGTGCCGGTTTCTTGAAGATAGAAGTCGAAGGTCGACTAGAAGCACTTGAAGCTCTTGCGGTAGATCTTGCATTAGCTTGCGGAGCTTGTGTAGGTGACGGTTGATTGGGTATTGTAGGCTTGCCGAAGTAGTCCTTGGTCTTTTGATACTTGATGTCATCCGCTACTTGGCGCTCCGCCTTGGTGGCTTGGTGTACTAGCTCCACGAGGGAAGTGTAAGGTTGGAACTCGACGATCCTCTTGATGGGGTAGTTGAGGCCGTTCATGAAGCGCGCCATTGTTTGCTCTTCGGATTCTTCTACACTTGCACGCATCAAGGATGTTTCCATTTCTTTGAAGTACTCGTCGACGGACTTGGTGCCTTGCTTGAGTTCTTGTAGCTTTGTGAAGAGGTCGCGTGTATAGTGCATTGGTACAAAGCGTGCTCGCATTTCTCACTTCATGTCTTCCAAGAATCAATAGGCGCCTCATCGTTCTCTTCACAAATTATTTGTACTTGTTCCCACCAAAGGAGCGCGTAGTCCTCGAACTCAAGTGATGCCATCGCTATCATCTTGTCTTCTGGATAGTTGTGGAGGTGGAATATCTTGTCCACCTTGAGAGCCCAAGAGAGGTACGCTTCGGGGTCATTTGTGCCGGACAACTTGGGCATGTTGAATTTTAGCTTCCCGAACCTCTCTTCCGCATTGAAATATGGGCAGTTATGTTGCGCATTTTCAGGACTAAGGTCACGATGAGCGCGGTTTTGGTGGATGTGAGCTTCCCGTCTTTGGCTCTCCAAGTCCTCATCATGATGACGTCTTTGGCGCTCAAGTTCCGCTTGATCCACAACGTGGTTTGAGTTGGCATGCTCGACATGTTGGTGCGGGTTTCCTTGCGCATGAAGATCTTGGCGTTCCTCCACATGGCGCTCTTGACGTCCATTTTGGTTGTGCACCGGATGGTGTCGCCTATCACGGGGCCACGGTGGAGACCTTGCTTGATGTTGTCGTTGTTGAGAGGCGGCATCCTCGTGGTTGTTTGGAGATGGTTCTCGAGCATGACGTCCTAGTTAAGCGGCATCTTCATTGCGTCGAGGAGAGGGATCGCGAGCTTGGTGATGTGGAGGGTGGTCGAATTCCTCACGCCGTTGATGATGATCATGATGTTGTGGACGTGGTATGATATCATCATTGTGAGCGTGGCGGCTTCGATGTGAAGAACCACCACTATGACTATGGCGAGCATGAGGGTCATCCACATTATGGTTGTGTGGGTCATGGCGGCGAGACCTTGAGCTTGAGGAAGAGCCAAACCCGCTTGCACTTGACGATGAAGAATGTCGATGTCGACGACCCATCCGTGCAATTTCCATCCTAAGAGCCTCGAAGTTGTTGTCGATACGCTCCCCGAGGTTTGTTAGCTTGGCGTCCATCTTCCTCAAGTCGTCCCAATGCCTCACGAGTGCCTCGTTGTAATGCCAAATGTTGAGTTTGTGTGACGTAGATTGGGTCACTTCCCGCGCCTTCTCCTTGTTCCATTTCCCTAGACATGGTGACAACGAAAGAGTCTCGTATATATGGTGGTTAGTGAAGATAAAACCCGACCGTCTCTTACCTTCGAAGATAGTATTGAGCCTTGTGGTCCTTGGTGAGTGAGAAGTCACGTCGCAAGGGTAAAGCGTTTTGCAAGAAACGACCCGAGAGCGAATCACCAACACACACACACACACACTTATGAGGAGCTCGGTAGGGAAAGTGGCAAAGCAAATGGAACAATCAACGAAAAGGATATTGTTAAAGGTAGAAGATAACCACAATGATCCAAAACGAAAAGAACCAACCACACAAACCGACAACGGAACACACACGTGGAGATTAATGTGGGTGATGCGACTATAGGGGTGAGCAAAAGGACCTAACGAAGACTATGCTCGTGTCGCAACACCGCTCGAAGGACAACTAGCTCTATTGCTTCGAAGGGCACCCGATTTGCACAAATGCGCACTCACTCTTTCTCAACACTCTTGATCTTTCGGAGCTTGCAAGACTAAGATTGTAGGACCTCGACTCATTTTTTTATGGATTTTTTGCACGAGCCGAGACTACTAGACGATGGTAAGGTTCACTACAAGACATGCACTCACTTAGTGTCGCACTTGTACAATGCCCGCAATTGACGGGAGCTAGCTCCTATGGGATTAGATCGCGAAGAGGATGGGGTTTTGTCGCAAGTTATACCTTCCAAAGTCGATGACGAACTCCGATGCGATTGCGTAGATGATGTTGCAAGCTTCGCGTGATGTCGAAAATCAATGCAACCGGAGAAACCTCGAAGGAGAAATGCCCAAAACAAAAATTGGAAAAGGAGGGAAAAGGCAGGGAAACCGGCCTGGGGGCCGGCCTGGGCCGGGCTGGGGGCCGGCTGCGTCTGCCTGGGGTCCGGCCTGGTGGCCGGCCTGGGCCGGGCTGGAGGCCGGCCTGACTGACGAACTCGAAAATGAGAAAATTCGCAAATCCTCCAAATCCTTCAATTTCTGGGCAAAATTGGCTAAAAGTGACGCAATAGAAAGGTGGAAGGGGTCCTTAGGTGATAGATCCGTGGATCAAAACTACCAAAAACGCACCCAAACGATAGATCGGTCCAAAATTGCGTGAGGCTATTTTTGGTGTGGATTTTCGAAATTGGGCAAGAAAAGAAAAAAAAATTGGTGGAAAAAGTGGCAAATCAACGGTCTAATCCGTGGCAACCAAAGCTTCTGATACCATATGGTGTAGCTCGTGGCCCGATCTTCACGGATAGACGGATGGCAAGCGGTGAACGCGAAGAACCAAAAGGGGAAAACACAAAGATAAATGGGAGACCGACTCGGATCGCAACCGCAAGAAGGACTTACCCTTGGAGTTCCTTTTCCCTCACCGGTAGGATCAATCGGACCAATAGAATCCCGAAGAGAGACCGCGAGGTAGAATCTTCGGGAGAGATTGTGAGGGAACGGTAGAATCACAAGCACGAGAGAACCGAAGGTAGAATCAGACTTATGATAGAACGTACACAAAGAGGGGCCTTGTACATCACCTAGACAAGTCTAGTGTGGCCATGAATTCCACAAAGGGAAGGTAGGAGCAAAGCTCAAAGTTCTATTATTAGTCTAACCCTAGATATGAGGGAGGTAGGGGGTATTATAGTCTATTACAAAACGGGGCAGAAACGCGGGGAACCGGCCTGGGGGCCGGCCTAGGCCGACTGGGAGGCTGGCGGGCTCAGGTGGGCGGCCGGCCTGGGGTCCGGCCTGGGCCGGTTGGCTCAGGTGGGCGGCCGGCCTGGGCCGGCTGGGAGGCCGGCGGGCTCAGGAGGGCGGCTGGCCTGGGGTCCGGCTGGCTCTGGGGAGGGACCGGCCTAGGCTGGCCGGCCTCAGGCCGGCCAGCCTGGCTCCACCTCCTTCCTCTTCCTCGTCTTCTCCTTGACCATCTTCTTGGATCTTCTCTTGGTCATCTTCTCCATCATCTTGGACCTCCTCTTGCTCATCTTTTCTACTCCATTGTAGGTCGTCGTCAAGGTGGATCCTGAGTATGCACAAGGTACCGGCATGAAGTAGCAAACCATTCAAAGGGGTGTCAAGATCACACATCGAGAAGAGCGAGGTCACCTTTTCATGGAGTGCTTTGACTCTTGACCTTGTCATTGGGCCATTTGGCGTGTTGGCCATGGTGTTGTCCACATGTGGGGCTACATCATCTGCCATCACCGGCCACTGTCCCCCATGGCCCGGGAGAAGGTTCTCTCACTCTCTCTCTCTCTCTCCCTCTCCCTCTATTTATCTCTCTCTCAAACATGCGAAGACAGAAACCCTAAAGTGCTACACGTATGATCTACCCTAGATGATCCTAAGGGATTTAACATTGGTATCAGAGCTCCTAGCGTCTAGATCTTACTCGGGTAGATTGAATCGAAAAGAAAGAAAAGAAGATAATTCCTCTCCCGTATAACCCTAATCGAAAAGGAAAAGGGAAAAGAAGAGAAAGCTCACCGGAGGGCCTCGGGCTCGCCGGCAAAGTGCGCCGCCGTTTCAGCCGCGTCATTCCTCTCGATCCAGATGCGCACCAACTAGGGCATCTGGAAGAAGAAATCAACCCCGCAAGGGGCAAAGAGCACCGCGGAAAGGATGCATGCGTCGTCGGCCCTTGTACTGGTCGTCGCCATCGTCACCAAGACGCCACCGCTCGTCGATGCGCACCACCATCCCCACGAGCAACGAAGGAGACGCCACGACCACGTTCGATCGAGCAGCGCACAGGATTTCTCCGCAGCACACTGCTTGGCCGAACAGGGCTGCAGCGATGCCATGAATGGGGAACGGGCGAGCTCCGGCTGCCGAATAGCTGCGGAGCAGCATGGTTGCCGTCGGCACCGTCTCTCCTGCGAGCAAAGAACGGGAGGGAAAAGAACAGAATGGGGCTAGGGTTTTCGGACGGGGAGAAGCTCTCCCGTTTTGTTCAAGCAAAACGAATGGAGGACCGTCCGATCAAGACGGACGGCCAGGATGCGGCACGACAAAAACCTAGCTCCCAGCGGACTGTTGGGCCGAAAGAAAGGGGGCCGTGAGCCGCGTCCCAGGCGTCTGCGTCGCCGCGAGCGGCAGATAAGCGTCGGGTGCTCACGTGGTGAAAGAACAAACTATGCCGAGATGTCGCCTAGAGGGGGGGGGGGTGAATAGGCGATTAAAACTTTTCCGGTTTAAGGCTTGATAATTGCGGAATAAAACTGTGTGTTTAAATTAACAAGCCAACAACCTAATTAGTAGGCTCACATATGTGCACCAACAACTTATGCTAAGCAAGGCAAGCAACAAGGTGATAGCAAGATATAAAACTTCAAGCACGAAGGCTATCACAAAGTAAATTGCATAGGTAAAAAGCTCGGGTATAGAAATAACCGAGGCACGCGGAGAGAAGGATGTATTCCCGAGTTCCTCCTTGTTAAGGAGTACGTCTCGTTGGAGGGGTGTGAGCTCGCCACAAGAGGCCTACTCAAGATGCCACAAAGGCCTCACCCTATTCTCCGATGAACCGCACCCAAGGGCTTGGTTCACCTTCCACTATCGGAATCCTTTGAGGCGGAATCCAGAGCCTTTACACCGTTCTTGGGCACACACCCACAACTCAATTGGGGGCTTCCAAATCTTGCCGAAGCTTCACAACTCGAAGTCTTCGCGGCACACCAAACCGTCTAGGGTACACAATGCACCCAAGAGGCACAAAGCTCTTGGGAACACAATGCACCCAAGAGTAACAAGCTTCTCAACTTCGATCCCACGTACCACCGTGGGGAGAGCAAACCGATGCAACTAATGCAAAAGGCAAGACCACACCAAGTGGTCAAGTCCTTCACTCCGAAATCCAACCCAAAGCAACTAATGCTATGGAGGGATTTAAGAGGAAGAACAAGGGGATGAACACAAAGCAACCCCAAAATCTAGATCCACTAGGTTCCCCTCACTTAGAGGAGGAATGGATTGGTGGAATGGTAGATCTAGATCTCCTCTCTTGAATCCCTAAATTTGGGCAAGAATCATTGGAGGGATTGAGAGAAACCCAAGCTTTTTGAGGTCAAAACAATGGAGGAGAGAGAGAATAGATGGGAAGCCACCTCTTTGGGAAGATGGGGGCTATTTATAGCCTCCCCCAAAAATCTGACCGTTGGAAAAGCGAGGGGCCGGAAATTCCGGGGTTATGTACTGGAACTTCCGGCCGGGGGCCGGATAATCCAGGGTATAGGGCCGGAACTTCCGGTGCCCCGGAAAATTCCGGAGCAAACTTCCGGAGAAAGTTCCGGACCTCCACCCGAGAGAAAAACGCAAAAGACTTAGCCAAATTTTTCTTGGGCCGGATATTCCGGACCAAGGACCGGAATTTCCGGACCCCCGGAAATTTCCGAGGAAACTTCCGGGGGAAAATTCCGGAACCCCTCAAGAGAGAATCGCCGAAAAGACTTAGCCAAAAAGCTCAGATGAAAATATGGGCCGGAACTTCCGGTGCTTGGGCCGGAACTTCCGGGGGCCGGAACTTCCGCCCCACTGAAAAACTGCAGAAAGAGCAAAACGAAAACGGGCATAACTTTCTCATCCGGACTCCGTTTTCGATGATCTTGGGCTCGTTGGACTCGCAAAGAAAAGCTCTACAAGATCATGCAGAGAAACATCATTGTCCATCATGTGAGGACGAGGTCACAAGGAGAGAGTTTGACCTCTCTAAAAAGGACACGCCAGAAAAACCTCCAACATAAAAAAACGCAACAAGATGATCATATGAGAACCGTTTTCGGTGAACTTGGCCTTGTCATGACAAGCACGACAAGTACCAAGACCACACCACGATAAGAGCCCAATAAGAACCAATAAAGATGAATGCATGGATGCAAAGGTTTCTGCTCTCTACAACGATATGATCAAGATATACGATCGAGAGACCCTCTTGATAGTACGGCTATCTATCCTATAACCCGGTCTCTCCACTAACAACATGAGACCGGTAAATAGAAACCCTATCAAGATCATACCTTTGCCTTGTGCATTAATCCATTTGAGGTCGATGAAGACGATCTTCATCTCCTCAAGACGCACCACCTTTCTCGATTGCGCTTCGCTTGGTGAAGATTCACAAGATGCTCCCCCATACACCAATATGGGAGAGGCACCTCTTCGGCATATCTTCACATGGCCATGTGTGATGATCAACACGCACTTAGGCTTGATCAACACATAATTTTCTTCCCTTAGCCTTGACTCCAACAAATGGAGATCAAGCAATGCAAATGGACACACCTACAAATATAGCTCAATACAAACATTAGTACATAGAGATTGTCATTAATTACCAAAACCACACATGGGGGCAACCATCCACTTTCAATCTCCCCCATTTTGGTAATTGATGACAATCCCTTTTAAGAGGGTTTATATAATGAATAAAGCAACCTTGTAAGACAAACAAGCAAGGATGCAAGTGTAATAAAGGAAAATGCTACAAAAGCATAAAATCCAAATTCCCTTAAACCCTCTAAATTTCTCCCCCATTGGCATCGATTGCCGAAATGGGAAGAAAAATTTTGAAAGCCAATATAATATGAGTTCCTCCATAAAGTGCGCATTTCTCAAAATATGAGTGAAATCAAATGCACATATCCATTGACGAATAATTAGAGGGAATAAAACTATATTGAGGATCCAAAGATTGCAAAAACATGAAATCATTCTAAGCATCTCCACAAAGGAGAAAAGCAATCGAGAAGATCCAAACGAGAGTTCCAAATAAAATGGAGAAGCTCCCCAATGTTCATGCACTATTGAGGAGTGCACAAATATGGAATCCTCGCTCCCCCAAACTCATCTAGAACACGCAACAAGTGCAAGCGTGCATAAATCAAAAGTAAATCGAAGCACTTGCACCAAAGATATGGTTGAGCCATAAGGAGATACCAATTTTCAAAATTTCAACAAGAGATAGGCCCAACCGAGATAAAAGAAGATCTTTTAAAGAAATATGTTCACAAGCTTAGGGATACCAATTGGAAACTAAAACCAATTGAAAATGCCAAAAGCTAGTGAGAGCATTTAGCCAATAAAATTCAACATGCTCACCATGGTAAGCATGAGGTAGAAGATCCTCAACAAATACATGAGTGTGCAAAGATACCAATAAAAAATAAGACAAGCACTCATGAGAAAAATTTGGAGCCACCAAAGAATTATAGATAAAAATCAAGGTAGCTCACAAGAATTAGGATACCAACTAAAAGGTGACCTCTCTCATATGTATAGGTTTCTAAGTAGACAAATCATTAATGATATACATCCACAAAGAAACTTGCACATATGAAATGGTCGAAGAGGAGGAGACCACGGTATCCAAAAGGGAAGTCATGAATATACAAAAGAGATTATTGCTTAAGGGTATAGCACATAGCTCAAATTTATCTCATTGTATATAAATGAACTTCAAAAATATCAAAGACATCACACAAATCACTAAGGGAACAAGAGATAGTGTAGATGCTTTGAGATAGGCAACAAGTATCACAAGGAAATAATACCAATTGAAGACAAGGTTTTTGCAATTTCATCACAAATATCACAAAGATACACTAAGTGAAGGAAAAAGCCAAAACCACAACAATTGCATATAATTAGAAGCTTTCATGCCAAGAGGCAACCTACACAAGGTTGAGACTAGAAAAGTATGCATGAGGTAGATACTTGTTACCGAGATACATTGACGATGAAGAAGATGAGAATTTGTTTATCATCAAAGCTTGACTCCAATAATCACACGGTGAGAACACCTTCCTTATGAATGAGGAAAGCATCCAATGCATCTCCATTTTACCTAAAACAAAATTCAAGCACAAAATGGTTCCCAAACTCATTGGGTCCCATAGTAGTTAGACAAACTACAATATATAGGAAGCACTCCACATAAATATGTGCATATAGATATGAAATTGAATTTCATGCACATCTTAGCCGATTTAGGATTCGGTGGAGTATCCCCTATATATTGGAACTAGAAAGACAAACATGCCATATAATATATATATTAGAGAATATAAATGCAAAGTCTTTCAAGAACCAAAAGAGATACAATTTGGACGAAAACACCAAGTAAATGAAGAAGAGAGCACACCAAAGTGTGACACAAAACGGTTGTCCAAATTATATCAAAATCCAAATCAACACATGATTGAGGAAAAATAAAATCAACATATGATTGATTCCAAAACACATCAACACATGAAGTGAGATATCAATAGGAATCAAATCAAAACAACACATGATCGATAAGACACCAATTGAAAATAAGATACCAACTAGGAGAAAAGATACCAAGAACGGGATAATACTTGACCAAAATCAAGTAAAGTAAAATAAAACAATAAGGTATCAAAACTCCCACAATAAATATCAATTGAAACAAATATCTATGGAGGAGATATTTCATTCCAATTAATACAAATTGAAGGTACCCAGGCAAGGCCAATGAGCATATAAGATAAAAGAAAGAGACATGCTCAAAGGATTTTCTCATTCAAGGAGATAAAACACAAAACGAGGAATGAGAAAGATAACTTCCAAGAGAGAGCAAGGTTACACCAAATAAACCAAACACCCTCTACACTTTTCATGATGGCACAAAGCATCAAAAGAAAAAGATTTGTCTTCCATAAACACATAAGATAGAAATTAAATGCCAATTGAAAGGATCACATGTTGATAGATAGGATAGTGTTCTAAATAAAAAAGAATGCTCCCCCAAGATTCATGCATTATCTTTGATATTTGCATTTGAATACAAAATGCATGCACAAGGGATCATTACTCTCCATATTTTATTTACAACACTAAACACTACCAATTGAAAATTAGGATCCATGCAAGAGGCAAGGAAGACAAATGGAGTCAAACAACGCAATAGCCAATCTGAGGATGAACAAAAATATTCTACCACAAGTGTGTATATCAATTGTCCAAGGACAATGAGTAAAAGGAAATATTTTCCCGGTGAGTAGAGATATCCAAGGTCATCCTCACAAGATAAATCATATGGCAAGAGATAAGAAATAAAAGCACCATATTTTAAAAAAGGTTTGTTGGTAGTTTCAACTATTTGAACCAACCGGCAAAGCCATGGTTAGAATAAAATGAAACAAATGGTTTCTCAAATAATATATGAAATGCATATTAGAGAAAAACCACACCAAGCAAACTCATGCAAACAAGAGCCAAAAGATAACCAAAACGAAAATTGGAACTTGTTCGAGCAAACATGCCACGTAGGAACGAGATAATTTACAATATCAAATCTAAGTGGCAAACCTCAAATGTTCACATTTTATGGGATTGTGATATGCACATAGCTTATTACTCCCCCATAATGTGATAATTCATTTTATCTAAGAAAGAGGCAAATAAAACCAACTAGAGAAATTAATGGACATGTAGAATTTGAATTTCTCATGAATATTTCATACCACATAGTAACTAGATAATATTGAAATATCAATACTAGGTGGTGTGCCTCATGTACACACATTTTTAGCTTTATGAAGTGCACAAAGCACATAACTCCCCCAAAATGGGATAGTCCATTAATATCTCAAAGAGCCAAATGAAATCCACACAAGATTCAATAAAGCTCAACACACAAGTTACACATACATGATACACAACTATCATACACAACCTTGACTAACAAGACAAGTAGGAAAGTAGCATATCATATACAAGCACATGCTAGGAACAAAACTAACACATGCAAGGGAGTAAGCAACTTTCAATGTATATATGAGTTAAATACAAGTTACCGCAAGGAGGCACAATGGATATGAGATAGATATGTGATAATCCAATTGACTTGGCTTGATGACATATAACCATGAAGATCCCTCAATTCTTCAAATGATAGCCAAGTCTCCAATGTCCTCCACAACACACCTATTGATCAAGTTTGAGCTTGTTTGTCCCCAACCAAGTTGGGTCCTAAGAAGTTAGTCACAATAGGCTTGGGAACCCAAATGGTTCTTTTCTTGACACCACTTTGAGTCCCCACATATTTGGCAAACACATTGCCAATTCTATCTTTCCCAAGAGAATATGCATCATTAATAATGATAGGGTTGGATGAAGTACCGTTAGTGCATGAAGAAGCAAAATGACCCTTGCCACGGCAAAGGTAGCAACATCGACTCTTCTCTTTCTTCTTAATAGGCTCCTAAACTTGAGGAGCATTAACTTGAGTCTTCTTAGGAGGTGGCCTTTGTTCATCTCGTGGTTGAGCACGAGATTGAACAAGAGTCCGCTTCCCTAGTTGCTTCTCACTAAGAGGCTTCTTCTTCATTGGGCAATCCCGAACATGGTGCCCTTCAATCTTGCACTTGAAGCAAATGATCTTGGCCGGATTCTTGACTTGTACTTGGCCCTTCTTCTTATCAATCTTGGACTTGTTCTTGTTGTTGGAGTTGAATCCAAGTCCACTCTTGTCATTGGGGGATTGTTGCGCACTCAACATGTTGTCAATTGCACTCTTCCCTTCATGACGCTTTTCTAAGTCTTTCTTCAAAGAAGTGACTTGGGCCTTGAGGTCTTGTATTTCCTCTACATGGTTAGTGGCAACAAAAAACACTAGAGGAAATGGAAGCTTAATTGTTAGAGCAACAAGGCAATAAAAGTAATTCATCACATGATGTACCAACATTTTGAGTGGATGAACTACTAGGACTAGCACATGGAAATATAGCATTTTTAGTTATAGTTGTGCTATTATCCACATGAGGCTCACAAGATGTTACCTTTGTAGTGATGGCCTCATGAGCTAACTTTAGACTAGCATAGGATGCTAGAAGATCATCATTAGAGCTAGATAGCTTTTCATGACTTTCTTCCAACTTCCCATACTTGCTAGTTAGCACCTCAAGTTGATCCTTTAGCTCAACATTCTCCTTCAAAATAGATGCTTCATAAGAAATGGAGTTAGTAGCACAAGCATCATTAACATTAGGAATGGAAGAAGAAAAATTAGCAAGCTCTTCCTTAAAGCTAGCATTTTCCTTTTTAGTGACTTTATATTTAGCATGAGCATGGTCACGTTCTTTAATGATTTTAGCAATTATATCATTGTGAGACTCCTCAATATTTTCTAGTTTCTCCTCAAGAGAAGCCGAGTCTCTTGCTCTTCCTCAAGAGCATCTTCTAACGATGCCTTTTCCATAGCATCATCTCTTTCAATCTTACCCTTTTCTTCAAGGCTTGTTTCCAAAGCCTTAATAGTAATCCCACGCTCAATTAGGGTTTCCATTATTTCAAAAAGGATAGCATGAGCATTTTTATTTTTAGGAAGGGCATTAAGAACCATTATACCTTTCTTATGAAAGGATTCATCATCATCATCAACATCTTCTTCATCATTATTATCATTATCATTATCATCACTAGAAGAAGATTTAGCCATAAGGCAATGAGTGGTGGATGAAGATGAACAATTAATTTTTGAACTACTCAAGTTCACATCTTGTTGCATAGCTAATTGGGTTTCCTCTACATTATTATTCATGCAAGAGTTAGAGGGAACACAAGCATTTTTATCATGGCAACAAGATAAAGCAAGCATATCATCAAGAGATTTATCTAAGCAATTTTTGGATGATATGCAAGGACTATCAACACTAGCATGTATGACATTTGGAGTGCTATGTGTGTTTAGGTCCAAAGATGAGGCATTGCAACAAGATAGAGATAAAAGATCATCAAAAATGAGCTCACTATCAATATTGCACAACCTATCACTACTCACCATCACATTAGTTTGTGGCTTACCACATTTTGGTGAAGTAGACGAATATGAGAACTCATCACGGCCCGAGGTGGAGGGAGAACAATCATCCTCAATGATCATGGACTTACCATATTTTTCTTGAAGCTTTGTCCACAATTCATGAGCATCCCGAAGAGGCATGATCGACTCAAAAACTACAATACTCACAAATTTGCAAAACTCATTAGAACCTAGAGCATCTACATATAAGTTTTCTCATCCTCTAAAGTCGTACTTTCGTAATCCTTTGGAGGAGAAAAACCTATATCTAAGATACGCTCAATATTGGGGTCCAAGACCCATAAGTGACTAAGCATATGAGTTTTCCAAACATTAAAATTTATGCCATTGAATATAAACATGGGATCATGCACTAATCCTCTAAACGACATCTTTACTCTCTAGGCGGTAAAGCCAAACAAGAGATACGAGGCTCTGATACGAATTGAAAGAACAAACTATGCCGAGATGTCGCCTAGAGGGGGGGCGGGGGTGAATAGGCGATTAAAACTTTTTCGGTTTAAGGCTTGATAATTGCGGAATAAAACTATGTGTTTAAATTAACAAGCCAACAACTTAAATACTAGGCTCACGTATGTGCACCAACAACTTATGCTAAGCAAGGCAAGCAACAAGGTGATAGCAAGATATAAAACTTCAAGCACGAAGGCTATCACAAAGTAAATTGCATAAGTAAAAAGCTCGGGTATAGAAATAACCGAGGCACGCGGAGACGAGGATGTATTCCCGAGTTCCTCCTTGTTAAGGGAGTACGTCTCGTTGGAGGGGTGTGAGCTCGCCACAAGAGGCCTAATCAAGATGCCACAAAGGCCTCACCCTATTCTCCGATGAACCGCACCCAAGGGCTTGGTTCACCTTCCACTATCGGAATCCTTCGAAGCGGAATCCGGAGCCTTTACACCGTTCTTGGGGCACACACCCACAACTCAATTGGGGGCTCCCAAATCTTGACGACTCTTCACAACTCGAAGTCTTTGCGGCACAACAAACCGTCTAGGGTACACAATGCACCCAAGAGGCACAAAGCTCTTGGGAACACAATGCACCCAACAGTAACAAGCTTCTCAACTTTGATCACATGTATCACCGTGGGGAGAACAAACCGATGCAACTAATGCAAAAGGCAAGACCACACCAAGTGGTCAAGTCCTTCACTCCGAAATCCAACCAAAGCAACTAATGCTATGGAGGGATTTAGAGAGGAAGAACAAGGGGATGAACACAAACCAAACCCAAAATCCAGATCCACTAGGTTCCCCTCACTTAGAGGAGGAATGGATTGGCGGAATGGTAGATCTAGATCTCCTCCCTTGAATCCCTAAATTTGGCCAAGAATCATTGGAGGGATTGAGAGAAACATAAGCTTTTTGAGGTCAAAACAATGGAGGAGAGAGAGAATAGATGGGAAGCCACCTCTTTATGAAGAAGGGGGCTATTTATAGCCTCCCCCAAAAATCTGACCGTTGGAAAAGCGAGGGGCCGGAAATTCCGGGGTTATGTATCGGAACTTCTGGCCGGGGGCCGGATATTCCGGGGTACAGGGCCAGAACTTCCGGTGCCCCAGAAAATTACGGAGCAAACTTCCGGGGAAAGTTCCGGACCCCCACCCGAGAGAAAAAAAGCAAAAGACTTGGCCAAATTTTTCTTGGGCCGGATATTCCGGACCAAGGACCGGAATTTCTGGACCCCCGGAAATTTCCGAGTAAACTTCCGGGGCAAAAATCCGGAACCCCTCCAGAGAGAATCGCCGAAAAGACTTAGCCAAAAAGCTCAGATGAAAATATGGGCCGGAACTTCCGGTGCTTGGGCCGGAACTTCCGCCCCACTGAAAAACTGCAGAAAGAGCAAAACGAAAACGGGCATAACTTTCTCATCCGGACTCCGTTTTCGATGATCTTGGGCTCGTTGGACTCGCAACGAAAAGATCTACAAGATCATGCATAGAAACATCATTGTCCATCATATTAGTAGGAGGTCACAAGGAGAGAGTTTGACCTCTCTAAAAAGGACACACCGGAAAAACCTCCAACATAAAATAACGCAACAAGATGATCATATGAGAACCGTTTTCGGTGAACTTGGCCTTGTCATGACAAGCACGACAAGTACCAAGACCACACCATGATAAGAGCCCAATAAGAACCAATAAAGATGAATGCATGGATGCAAAGGTTTGTGCTCTCTACGACGATACGATCAAGATATACGGTCGAGAGCCCCTCTTGATAGTACGGCTATCTATCCTATAACCCGGTCTATCCACTAACAACATGAGACCTGTAAAATAGAAACCCTATCAGGATTATAACTTTGCCTTGCGCATTAATCAACTTGAGGTCGATGAAGATGATCTTCATGTCCTCAAGACGCACCACCTTTCTCGATTGCGCTTCGCTTGGTGAAGATTCACAAGATGCTCACCCATACACCAATATGGGAGAGGCACCTCTTCGGCATATCTTCACATGGCCATGTGTGATGATTAACACGCACTTAGCCTCTGGATCAACACATAATTTTCTTCCCTTAGCCTTGACTCCAACAAATGGAGATCAAGCAATGCAAATGGACACACCTACAAATATAGCTCAATACAAACATTAGTCCATAGAGACTGTCATTAATTACCAAGACCATACATGGGGGCAACCATGCACTTGCACGTGGGCTGCATGGAAAAGTCTCAAGATTTTCCAGTACATGGTTTTGGTTGTTTTTTGTCCATTTCTTTGGGAAAATTTCATCCAATTTTTCTATTCAAATTTATCCAACGAAAATTTTGTTTAGAGAACTGAAAAGTGACAGAAATATTCCTGAAAAGTATAAGGTTCATGGAATTTTTATTTCATGTTTTCCGCTGCAAATAGAGAAATGTGCTCTTTTAAATTTAAAAGGTCAAAAGAATTAAAAGTAAGAATTAAAAGAGCATGTTAAAGTGTTTTTAGTAATGATTATGATTCTGTTATTTTATGACCAACGTTGTTAATAACATAATCATGATTTGTTAATCGTTGAACAGTGCAATGTTTGTGAAATACAGAGAATATTTTACAGTTTCTAATGTAAAGTAAAAGGGCTCTCCTCTAAATAAGTTGGAACCAACGGGAAAATTTAATTAGAGAGGAGGTAAAAGAGAGATACTTGTTTAAAAGATTAATTATGGCATTGTTACTTTCTGACCAATGTTGATGATAGCAGTACTATAATTTGGCTAGATCTCTGATAATTTGGCATCAAAGTGATCAATTTCAGAGAAAAGATAAAAGATCAAGAAATGCTCTTGAACTATAGAAATGTGTATATTTCATGTTTCCGCTGAAATAGAGTTGATGATAATGTTATTTTCTAAATAGAGTTCTTTATTGCAATAGAAATATTATCATCATACTGTTTATAAGTTTTGTGCATTGATTCTATTTCTGCCCAACGGTGATGTAGAATTAGTGTAGAAAGATGATGTTTCATTCTAATTCTGCCCAACGGTGATTTAGAATATAGAAGAAAGTTTTAAAGTTTTAATGTGCATATCTTTAACCAGAACAACGTAGGGTTATTTTTATGCTCATTATTGTTTATTATTATTGAATATTTTCTCAGACAAAGATTCTCATGCTTTCATTCGTGAAAGCAAAAGGTTGGGTACTTGTGACCCGAAAGATGACCAAGAAAGGTCATAAGTGAGAGAGTATGTTCTCTCTAAAGAATGACTGCAAAAGAAAAAGAATTCTTGGATGTTAATCATAGAATACAAATAGATCATCGAGAGTCTTGTTTGACAAATGTATTTCATGTACTCTCCATGCAGAAAAAAATAAATCATTCAGAGCTTTGTTTAACGAATTTCTTTCATGTACTCCATATGAAGAAACTTTTTAAACGAGCAACATGAATGCTTAATTTGACCAACATTGGATTAAGCTTGTGTATAAAAGAGTATTCAGATTTATTTCTGAATTTGATGATTGAATATGCAGTCTAAAGAGCCAATTGTGGCATCTATGTCTCTTAATTGCCCGCATGATGGGAAAAGATGATAATAATACCCACGTGGTGGGAAAAGTCTGGGAAAATACCCGCATGGCGGGAGAAAATTTTGACAAAGGACTTGTCCTGGATGACAAGAGAAAGATGTGATGACTCATGTGTTTTTTATATCGACCGTACACTTCATGTGTCATAGTTATAAAGCACTTAATGAGTCAAAAGAGAATAAAGTCACAAATGAACCTAAAGATAAGAATGATATACAAGTGTGACTTGCAAAAGTATCATTGAGAAAGAACTCTTGTGAGTTTTTTTTAAAGGGAATAAGGAAAAAGTACTCCCATACGTTAAAAGATAACTTCATTTTGAATAAAGCAGACAATCAAAGTTTCGAAATTGTGGTAAAAAGGTTCTTGCCACATTTCGAGGGGGAGATAGAGAATGTTACAGAATGAACTCCCCTATACTTCAGATAATGTGATGCATATTATGTATCTAGGTGATCTATGATGAATTGTGATCGTCTGGGGAGTACGATGATCGCAATAATGATACCCCTAAAGTAAAGACATAGATGTATTCTTGGATATTTTACAGCTCCGAAAGGAAACTAAGGACGGTACTCAAAGTGCCATAAAGAAGACAGATTGTCAGGTTAACAGAATAAACCCAAATAAAAAGGATTAAGGATACACCATTTTGGAGAAAATGGAGTAATCTGGGGGAGCATGGTATGAACATACCTAAGGCTCGAATATATTTTATCTGGGGGAGCTTGTTGCTTTATAATAGAGATGAACAAGTACACATGGATCTTGTGTTTTAAGTCCTTGTAAGAGTTATTGCCTTTTTGGCAATAGAAGACTACAGAATTAATTGCCTCTAGGCAATGACAGAGCAACAACATCCCCATATGCGAAAAACAGATGACTATAAAGTCTATATCAGAGAAATTTAAATGAAGGTTGATCCCACCTCATTTACAGAAATTATAAGCAGTGCTCAATCGATTTTGACAAGTGTCTACTTGTCTTAATGATTAGAGACTATGTGAATCCCGACGATGTTTGGGACTCATAAGTAATTTCCAATGGAGCCAAAACAGTAGGCTATAAAGGGTCTACAACGCCAATGTGACTCCAAAGGAAATATGTAAAAAGCGATTTTAAATCGAAAGATTTGCGCTAAGAGAATAAATAGATTATAATGAGTGCTAATGGCACATAATGATCTGAGTTACATCAGATGAAAGTAAAGAACACAAGGGATCTTATGGACTAGAGCAAGTCTCTAGAATCAGAAGTTATTTTGGGTTAAAGAAAATGAGAGGACAATCGCATTTGTGCAAACTTATAGAATGGGAAATTCATTTCCTAATCCCCTGTATATGGATGATATCCTACTTGCTAGTGGCGATGTCAATCTACTACCGGCAGAGAAAAGAAGTTCTTGTCCTCAAAAGAGTATTTTCGCTAGAGTGTCTCTCATTATAAGTATCGAGATTTACTGAGAAAAGAAGAAAAAGGGGTATTAGAAATATCGCATGGACATGCTGAGAAGAAGTCTCTAAAGCATGCACGTCGAGAAAACCTACGCCTGTTCTTATTGTCAAGGGTAATGGAATTGGGAACTTTAGTGTTCCAAGAGATAACATAGAACGGATCAAATGGATATGGTACCATATGCTTCCGCTGTTGGTTGCTCAATATTACCCTGACAATTCACGTATCCGGGTTGTTTTGGCAATGTCCAATCCAGATATAGATCACTGGAATGGAATCAAAGATATCGGCCTCATGCTAAAAGAAACAGAGTGCTCTCAAAAGGTTGTGAGTACAAAGAAAGAATTTGTGAAATGTATAGCGAAATCCACAATTGTCGCTAAATTTCACATTTGGAATTTTTGTGTGGAAAAGCTCCAAAGAATTAAATATTGACATCAGTGTGATGTAAAGACATGTTATAGCATGATATGAGGCTGAGGGACAGGCAAAATGGTTAAGGAAACCTGTACCCGGAATTGATAATGGTTGACAACAGCAATAACCATTAAGTAATTCACTCCTAATACAACGAGTCAAGTGTGGTGTCAAACACATTGACACAGAGTTATACGTTGTAAAGGAGAAAGTCCGGAATTATGTTGAAATGCTTGGAGCATAAGAGGAACAGATAAAAGAAACACACAAGTGTTCGCAGATCTGCTAATTAAAAGCTTACCACCCAGTGTGTTTTTGAGAACACATAGTCGACATGGGTTTTATGGTATAGTCTATGATTTCCGGACAATAAAAAGAGGCCCAAAAGATTAAACAATCTATTTCAAAACAGAGAGGTATATTGTACCTGTATGATTCTACCGGCAATTGAGCTGTGACGATGAAACATGCTCTATGTACTGATCTATTCTGAAATGACTAAAGTATGAAGTGCATAGTTAAAAGGAAAAGTTGAGATCAAGGGGGAGAATGTTAGGTTGATCTCCTCAGTGTGGGTCCAACGGCCCACTGGAACCTTGATCCCCGCCCTGATCGGGGGCATCCAACCGAAATGGTTGACGGGCCCCTGTGACCTGTGCTCTAAGAGAGGTGGGGAGGCCAGCAGCACGAACTACGAGGTTCATCTTGTGCCGCACACCCCACCGAGACATACCTACCGATCTAGGTCTAGCACAGTGCTCACAGGAAGCTCCTCCGCCGCCACTGTCCACTCTCTGCCATCACCGGTCACTATCCACCATGGCCGGGGAGAAGGTTCTCTCACTCTCTCTCTCTCTCTCTCTCTCTCTCTCTCTCTCTCCCTCTCCCTCTGTTCCTCTCTCTCTCAAACATGCGAAGACAGAAACCCTAAAGTCTACACCTATGATCTACCCTAGATGATCCTAAGGGATTTAACATGAGCAGCCATGGGGCCACTGCTACATGCGGGAAAGTGGAGGACCGATGCGGGGATCGGCCATCGTAGCTCTGCTGCCTCTGACCCCTCTACAGCTCGCGCTGTAGCACCTCCATCGCTTGCAGTGGTCGTCCAAATCCCGACAACTGGTGCAGGTGAATCTCCTCGGCCAGATCATGGTATCGACGCCAGCGACCTCACCCCCCTTCGCCTCCTGACCTCCTCTAGTTGTTCACCTGTTCAGGTACGACTTGAGCCGTATGTCACCTGTTCGACATAATGTGCGCAAGACATTTGAGCCTAACATTGTGGGTTCTATCTTTTGATTTTTGTTCTTATAGCATTTGTGTGGGCTTACACTCCTTTGCCCGAGCTACTAGAAAACTAGTAAGATGCGTACCCTGTAGTCTAGTGTTGAAAATACATATCATGTAGTAGCTGATACTATCTAGCTGATACATATCATGTGTTGATGCGATATTACCTTTTAATTAAGTGCAAACTCTCATACTGTATGGTTTTCATTTGCAAGGTTACTATGTCTATGTACGGTCCAGTTAACATCTGCTTGTTATTTCCATTGGTTAATTTATCCAGGAATCAGCAGTGCCAAATTACACATTTTCCTGCAACTAGAAAACATATTTACTGCCTTTGCGACTTACGTTTCCAGAAGTCTACCTTCGTACTTGTAACAATTGGCAGTTATTTCTCTGACTTAAATCACCAGTTCACTGTCTTTGTTGCATTACTCATTTTGGTACAGTTGTGCTATCTAAGATTTCTGTCCACAGATCAGGTTTCAATCTCTGCTCGAAAAACAATATATTTTGTAATTTAAGTGCAGACCTATACTAGCATGTGGTTCATCTGAGATTATGCAATCGTCTCTGTCCACATGATTCTGCGTTATGTCTATGTGTTCAAATTGTTAGTTTGTGCGTTTCTATCTAGTAGTAGTAGTTGGCCTGCCAAAAAATAATGCGTTCATATGATTAGCTATATCCAAGTCCATGTGTTCATCCGCTGCCTGCCATTTTCTCTGAAATTTAAGTATGTACTTGGTTGGCTGCTTCCTGTTGGTGTTCTTAATTACTAAATTGGCACCTTGGAGGATCTTACCTGTTGGATCATGCAGACCTACTGGAATGAGATTGTTCTGTCATCGTAAGATATAGTATGCTTGCTCTGCAAGTGAATGCTTCGTGCTAATAATTAGAATTGTTTTTTGCTTCTCCACCTTGTTATATTTCCTTCTACCATAGTGTTTAGCTAGCTAAATTGTAACCACAAGCTTCTGTGTGGAAATGCATTGTACTGGCTATTTGCGCAGTCGCGGGTAATGCCAAAAAAGAAACTTGTAGTGTTCAACTGCACAACAAATAAGTAGTTGTTTTAAATATTATGGGAAATTAGGGGAAATGTCGTCGTTTGCTATAGCTATGGATATGCCGTCGTTTGCTATAGCTATGAATATGACGTCGTTTGATAAATTTACTTTGCTTAAACATGACAGAAGGGTACTAGATGTTATACAGTTGGACTCGATGAAGGAGCTACTGACCCAAATATTCCATTGGCAAGGGTTTTAGTTGATCAGGTTAGCCTTCTCCCTCCCCTGTTTGCGTAAATTTAGGAAGTGTTCTTCTTCATGTACTTTCTGTAACAAAACAGTTGAGGCATGAACATTGGTAGCTAACAGGTGGATAGGAAGATGTTGACGTCTCGTTGCTCCCTGAGCAGATACTTTTCTACAGGTTGCAGAAAACAAAGTAACAAGTAACATTGGTAGTTAATTATAGTCTGTATAGGCTCTCTCTTCTTTGAAGCGTCAACTAACAAGTAACAAAGCTGCAGTGCCCATCATGAATTCAGATTTGTTGTGCCTACTGTCTAGTATACTCTTTGTAATCTCATATTTTGCCAATAGCTCAAGACCCTGTGCCTTTTTTTCTGCAAAATATTTTGACGTCTAATCATGGTTTTGGTTAAACCAAATGTACATGTATAATTATTTGAATCTGGTCGTATTGCTTCATGTCCACTACTAGTGTTGTTCTGCGAGTGAGGGCAACATGAGTAGTGTGCATTCTAAACTCTCATTCTGCAATCTGAAAAACTAATGAGTTGTTAAATGTACTGTCCAAACAATAATCTTCGAACAATTACTACAGGTTACAAAGCCTGATGGATCATCTCTTGATATTGTGGTCCAAAGTATTGTGAACCAGATGATGCTTAACTCGAAAGGTCAACGAAGTGCTGCTGGTCCTGCTGATGCAACACTAGTTTCGGGAAAGAAAAGAAGAAGATTGGAATGTTTTCATCATCAAAGTAGATTGGAATGTTTGCAGTAGATGTCATACCACGTAATGTTATATGTTTTCAGTTTGTGTCACCCAACGGGATGAATTTGAGTTGCTGTCACTTGCTATATGAATGATTGTCAGTTGTTATATGTTTTCAGTTGGTGTCACTACAGAATATAAATGCTTGGTTGTTATATGTTGTTAGTTGCTGTTATATGAATGCTTGCTGTAATATTTGAATGTGTAATGGTTGCTGTTACATAAATGGTTGATGTTAAGGCATTCAAAACTTCCTACAAAGGGTGTACTTTTGAGGCACTCAAAACTGCCTCCAATGGTAGCATTTGAGGCACTCAATAATGCCTCAAATGGTATATCATTTTGAGGCACCCAAAACTGCCTCCAATGGTAGCATTTTGTGGCACTCAATAATGCCTCAAATGGTATATCATTTGAGGCACCCAAAACTGCCTCCAATGGTAGCATTTTGAGGCACTCAATAATGCCTCAAATGGTATATCATTTGAGCCACTAATCTAAAGATGCCTCAAATGGTATATCATTCGAGACACTCAAATTTGCCTAAAATAGTAGCATTCGAGGCATTATAAAAAAATGCCACAAAAAACTTTTAACGATACGAGTAAATACTGCACTTTTTTTTGCCTCAAAAAACTTTTTATGGCATTTATTGGACTTTTGGAGACACTATCAAATGCCTCCAATTCTAGTACATGACGTAGTGGTAGGCGAAGCGCTCGAGCCACTTGAGTCGGACTCGGAGGACACTGCGATTGCGGCGGGCTCGCATGTGAGCCAGGCAGAACAGAGCTCTTTGTCGCCGATACGGCTGGTGGCCCTGCAGGATGATGCACATGGGCATGGCGATGAGATTGAGCTGGAACTCACGCTCGGGTTTGAGTCGGTCACGTGTGCAGGTGTGCTACTGCAGTTCAGTGACTGAACCTCTCAACTTCAGTCCCCTGCTGCAGTTTGTTGTTGCCGTCGGCGTCTAGGACCGGACGAGGCGAGGATAAGACGAGGCAGCGGGCGGTATCTGTAACGATCAATCTCGCGTAGGGGCGGAGGAGCAGCTCCGCCCGGCACCGGCTGCTACGAGGCGAGGAGGCGGAGCTCCGAAGAGGCGGCGATGCGGTGTGAATTCCAGACGACCAGATCGATCGCGAGCGGGCGATGCGTAGATGCGACGGTTCAAGCTGAGCGCTGGATTGTTGGGCTGCAGCCGGTGGTCTTGATGGGCCAGAACGGGCTAAGATGCCAAAAATAAATTATTTGGAAAAAATATCTTACATAGGCTCCCTTACTTACTTAGGCTCGACCCGGGCTACAACCCGTCTAGCCCGGGTCCTGGGTCCGCCCCTGCACGTGCTGCGAGATCCCCACCGCCACCGGCACGCTTCGACGTCAGCAGCATGACCGCAACATGACCACGGAGCCATGTCCGCGTGCGGCTTGAGCTGTCGGCGTGACAGGGTCCCGACAGCACACCTAAAAGACAGTTTTGCGAACGTGTAGTCTCTCAGCAACTCCTTAAAGTTTTTATTTTTCATTAATTATAGGGTTTATTGAGCACATTACTTCACCTTTTTTTTTTGAGTCACTCTTTGTGCAGCTCTAAGCATGAATGAATTTTCTCAAAGAAAAAGAAAAGGCATGACTGAATTCAGTCTTTGTAGCTTTTATTTCTTCCGAAATGGGGCATCCCGGCCTCGATTGATGCATGTGGCTTTTTATTGCTTTATTGAAGGTTCAGTTATTGAAGGTAGCTTACTTATTGTTGAATTACGAGTCATGTATTCATGACATCGGTCCGAGAATGTTCAAATATATAACCCAGCTCTTTCGATCAGTTCGGACTTTTGATCTAGTTGGCTAGCGCATCGATTCAATATGGTATGAGAGCCAGGAGGTCTCAAATTATATCCCCGACTTAGGCACCAATTAATATAAAAATAGTTGTGACCTTCCATCTATCACACGTCTATGGTCTTCCTGTATGTCCAGCCTAGAGTGAGGGGGAGTGCTCGAATATATAGTCTAGCTCTTTTCATCAGTTCGAACTTTTGGTCTAATGGCTAGCGCATCAATTCAATGGAGCAAACTTCTAGAATTGACCGTGTCTGCAAAGTGAACAATTTCTTGAACGCGTAAATATTTTTCAAACCCGTAAATAGTTTTCGAATACATGAACATATATTTTTTGAAACCATGACTATTTTTGAAACACGTAAAATTTTCCCGATTGAATACACAATTTTTTTGTAACCACAAAAACATTTTTTTTAAAACAGAGCAACTATTAAATATATGAATACACTTTTTTTGAATCCATGAACATATTTTTAAACCCCATGAACATTTTTTGAATCCCTTAACCTAATTTTGGAATTTTATCGAATTCCTATTTTTAAAATCCATGAATTACTAATTTTTATATTTTTTATATTTTAAAATTTTTGAATTCTTGTTTTTTTAAACCTCTTGAATAATTTTTCAAACAAAGTGAATAATTTTTAATATGAAAGAAACATAATTAGGAAAAGAACCGGAAAGAAAGAACTAATCGAATCCGAACTTTTTTAAATCTGAACATTTTTAATCTTAAATAATTTCAAATTATTTTTAGTACTCTAAGAAGTAAAGTTAAAAGAATAAACAGAAAAGGAAATAAATTTTTTGAGGCAAAAGAAAAGGAAATAAGTGAACACAAAAACGAAAAAATAATCGCAAAATGGGCCGGCCGTAGTGTAGGCCTGCTGAGGAACTAATTCACGCGTCCATGCATGGTTCCTTGGCCTCCAATCTTCCTAGTAGAGCAATGCAGGTATAAATACATATTATATAAATTCATATTACATTAATTATGTATGTCAAAGAAGTATCAGTACATTTGTGAAGCTCACTGTTGATGGAAGTCAAATAAATCATGTAAGTGGGCAGCTTTCATCTTAGGCCATAATTTTTTCTTGGCTGAATCGTATATTCCTATTACATTAACTGCCAATTGAGTTGTTGGCCATGCTACAACCATGTTTGTCTCGACCAATACCAGATATCACCTCAACGACAAACCAGCAAACAAATAGACTAATAGACCCAAAAAATAGTTAGTCCTACCAGTGTGATCCCAAGTGACATCAACCCACACAAGACGATTAAATTACTTCCAAGAATATAAGGTTTCCATTCAAGGTAATGTCAGAATACTTGAAATAAGCAGAAGAAATGGTTCAGTAATTATTCACCGCATAACTGGTTTTAAGGATAATACTTGAAATGGAAGCCTGGTCCAAGTAAAAGCAATAATTATCCTGGAGATAACTGGCTTGGAGATCATTACAATCTGACCATTGTGAGTTCAAGATCTCACTGAAAATAAGAATAGAGGTGCTATCGCAATTCCTGCTTAAAAGTTGTGGATCTGATGTTACAAGACAACACTATTAGTATTTAACTGAAGCATCAAATTACAATTTTTTTAACTGTTACTAAGAAGTAATCATTCATGTGATTAGATTAATTCTTTTGAATCTATCTGAGCAAGTTCTGGTTTAGTAGTTAAATTTTTTTTTTAGAAATGGAGGGTGATCCCCAGCCTCTACATCGAAAATATGCATACGGCTTTCTTTATTAATTTATTGAACAAAGGATTGATAAAGTTGATACATCAAAAAACCCGAAGCTCTCCACACAACACCTACAAACCGGACAATGGGTGAAGATCATGTCAGCAGGGCCTTGTGCCCTAAGAACAGTGAAATTCCTCCACCAGCTAGGAACCGGGAATTATCACATACGCCGAGATGCCCTCTAGGCGAAACGAGACTGCTCATCCGGTCTAGCAAACTCATAGCGAGCACCTCATGTACACGCTATAAAAGGTGTCACCGCCGTCGAACCGCCGAGCAATCTTCATGGTTTAGATCCGCATTGACTTCACCAATCCTGCCGATGACGCCACCACGACGCCAAACAGCGCCTCCACCCTGCGCGAGTCCATCATCTCACGTCTGACACCGAGGATCTGCTGCGCCACGCCGCCAAAACTCGCTACCATCGTCGCGGAAAATGCAAACCGCTCCACCTCATAGCCCCACCAGCCAACAGCTCCAAAAACGACACCCCCATGGGGGAGAACGACGTTGCATGCCGCTATCGTTCGATCTGGGAAGCCCGGATCTAGGGTTTCCCCCGGAACTGCCCGAACGAGAAGACGAGAAACGTGTCGGCTGCAACAAAGATGCTCCTAGACGATGCCTCCATGGAGGGTATGACGCTGAGAGCGCCACCATCGTAGTAGTTTAAATATGTCAAAATTATCTACGTACCCATCAAAGCATCACTATATAAAAATTGTTTGCCACAGCTTTGCCAATTGCAGTCACAAAAACCTATTTGACAATATCATACTATGGCTAATACTGGACACTGAAAACCCCACATGCTTAATACGTAAAAGAAATTAGAATTTTGAACAACAATTCAAATTGATAAGGACCTTCAGTGTGCCAGGGTCTATCACGGGGGAAAACACGATACGCACAGAAGGACTCCACATCCGTATTGACAGCGTCATCAGACACTACAGGAATGGACGGCTATGCCGACGGCCTTTTGCCGTCGGTATAGGCCAATTTGCCGTCGGCATAGCTTGTGCCGTCGGCGTATTGCCTCTTAGGCATAGGGCCTTTTGCCGTCAGCGTAGAGAAAGACCGTCGGCGTAGGCTAGATTCCGTCGGCATAGATTCCGCCGGCATAGATTCCGTCGGCATTTGTTTTCTAAAATTATTTTTTCCAAAATAAATTAAAAAATATATTTTTTTTCTTTCAACTTATTTGTTCCAACTTTTTTTTTCAAATTTGGAATTTTCCAACTTTTTTTCAAATTTCGAATTTCCCACTTAGCTACACACTTAATCTTAATCTCAGGTCAAAGTACTTACCTTAGTCAAACTTCCCGTTCGGTCACTCATCCTCAGATTGCTCCTGCCCAAGCACGCTTAACTTTTGAGTTCCTTCCAAATTAGCTTCCAGATGAGATGTTAGAACTTACTGATATTATTATCCTATCAACCATATTAACCCATGGGTTATGATGTTACACTTTTTATTATTTAAATTTTAAAAATTTATTTGAATAAGTAACAATGATTATGTAATAATATTTTTTGAATAAATAACAATAAAATTTATTTTACTTTATTTTCTCCTTTTTACTTAATATGGAATAATTAATATCTTTAAATCTGTAAATCGAAATTTAACAAATAAAATGTCTAAATCGATTAGAAAAATGAGAGGAATCCAAATATGACATCCATATCATCTTTTTCATCATGTATATGACTTTTTGCAACATATTTTTGGTACTGGCTTATTAAAAAAAGTCCATTTTGACACTTAAAAAATAAAAAAAATGATATTTATAAAAATATTTTAAACAATAGTTTTTGGCAATAATGTTTGACATACCTAGACACACTTATGTGTCAAATATGGGCACATTATCACAAACTATGGCACGAGGATGATCATATCTACGTCATTTGACTCGAAACTTATACATGTTTATAAATGATTGACCTTTTTGTGAAGAAGTTTTTTTGGTAACTTTATCAAAACTCAGGTTCATTATTTTTCCTAGCAACTAGTACACATAAAAGGAGTCCATGCCAAAGGATTTAATTTATTGAGTATTTTTTCACTTTCTTTTATTTTGTTCAAAAAACGGTCAAAATAGTCGTCGTGCATGTTCATCCAAAGGGGTCTCATTTTTGAAAACTATCGATGGTTCTATGATACAACCACTACTGGTGTACCTTAAAATGATTTTTGTAAAATTTTCAGAGCAAACTATCACACACTTGTAGTTCAAAATTGAATTACTTTTGAAAAATAGGCATAAAGTCATTTAAATAGGCGAAATGAGGTAGAAACCGATAAAATTACTAATATTTTTGGATAATCTATAAAATATGGCCTACTTTGGGAGAAAATTGTATATGTGCCATTTTGCACCATATTTGTCGTACTTGCTTCACAAAAAATGTCATTTTTGACAATTAAAAAATGAAAAATGATATTTATAAACGTAATTTGAAAAACATTAGTTCTGCAACATTGTTTGTCATAACAAGACACACCTATGTGTCAAATATGGACACATTATCACAAAATATGGCACGAGGATGATCATATCTACGTCATTTGACTCGAAACTTATACATGTTTATAGATGATTGACCTTTTTGTGAAGAAGTTTTTTGGTAACTTTGTCAAAACTCAGGTTTATCATTTTTCCTAACAACTAGTACACATAAAAGGAGTCCATGCCAAAGGATTTCACTTTTTGAGTATTTTTCCACTTTCTTTTATTTTTTTTGAAAAAATAGTCAAAATGGACCCCGTGCCATGATTTGTGATAAAGTGTCCATTTTTGACACATAGGTGCGTCTTGGTATGACAAACATTGTTGCCAAAAACAATTTTTAAAATATTATTATAAATATCATTTTCTATTTTTAAGTGCCAAAAGTGACTTTTTTATTAAGCAAGTACCACAAATATATTGCAAAAAGTCATATACATGATCAAAAAGATGGTATGGATGTCATATTTGGATTTCTCTCATTTTTCTAATCTATTTAGACACTTTATTTGTTAAATTTCGATTTATAGATTTAAAGATATGAATTATTTCATATTAAACGGAAAACAGAAAAAAAAATCAAAGCTATGCCGACGGCAAAGCCGTCGGCATAGACCTGTGAACCTATGCCGACGGCAGAACCTACGCCGACGGCCGTGTCGACGGGCAGGCCTCGTCGGAGCCTATGCCAACGGCCCCGATAAAAAGCCGTCGGCATAGGGTGTGGCCGTCGGCGTAGAAGCTCATTCCTGTAGTGGGACCAACATTCATGTGTGCGACCCTGTCGTCAGACCACCGTAGTTTCTGCTCTGCAGTAGGTAGTCCTGGCCGGAGCACATCCTCCCCTCAGTCCCATGGGTAGCTGGGTGCACATGTGGTCGCAGCAGGATCGGGAGACACCTCATAAAAGGTACTGGAGGAGATACTTCAGTCTACAACAAATAGTTCAGGCCACCAAGCCAAGTGATAACTGATGTAAAGAGCGCATCAATAAGCATATACATAAGGGCCCGTTTGGAGACGAAATATTTTCAAAGTATTCTTGAAATACTATGGTATTTAGAAAAACTGAAGGCTCTGTTTGGTAGCAAAGTATTTTTGAAGTATTTCAAGAATACCACAGTTTTCGAAATTACCACAGTATTAAATATTTTGATGCGTTTGGCCATGCTTAAAAACTGTAGTATTAATACTGAAGTATTGCTCAAACTGGGGTATTTTTGAAGTATTGAAGAAACAACATCAGACCTCTTTTTTCTGAAACGGAGAAAGCTAGAAAAACAACGCGGACACCTCGATCTGTTCCAAGCCGATGCTGCCCTGCCGTCTCGGCGGCCATGGACAAACGAAAGCTAACTCCCATTACTGCAGCTAATCAAGCAGCCCTAGCAGGCAATAGATATAGCTGATTTTTTCTTTGCTTTCACCACGCAAGTCGCGGACGACGTTGGGATTGGCTCCTGGCAGTGCTGCCTCTGATGCCTTGTATTTGTCAGGTTCTACTCTAGCTACACACGCTTAGTACTCTGGACACAATTAAACTCAAGCAATAGACACACAAATAGTTTTGGTTCAGCTCAAAGCTAGCTGCTTTTTTGGTTTTATTTACTTGTTACTTGCTGTCTAAACTGGATCAAAAGGGACCTATTTATACTACATATGAGCTGGAGAAGCCAGCTCTCCAAAGTATGAACGCTTGAGCATTGAAGGCCAACAAGTCCAGCCGCACTCATCCTGAAAAGAATCCTGACATTGCATGCAGCCTTGCATCTATAGTCAAAAGGTATCAGCATGCACCCATAACAACCGGTCAAAACAATGTAAAACTGCACTTCCCAAACGCCTCATAGTTTTTACTGAATTGAATACTTCAGTTTCTAAATACTTTGGTTTAAAAAATACGGAGCTCCCAAACGGACCCGAAGTTTCTAATACTTTGAGGTGTTTGGATACGAGAAAAACTTCAGTTTTATAAACTATAGTATTCTCAATACTTCAGTTTTTTTGGAGTAATCAAAAAAGAGCTCCCGACCTAGTTTTTCCGAAACGGAGAAAGCTCGTCCTGGTTTCGTGCCTTCAAGGTATATCTATCTCCTTCTTCCTTTTCTTCCTACGGTGATGTCCTCAGCCATGGAGAAACCAAGATCCATTGTGGTCCTGTAGCCGCCATACATTGGACGGGGATGACCGGCTTGCGCGGATAGAGGCAGAGGACGGAGTGTAGACGGAGTACCAGGTCTTAGAAACAATAATCAATCTCCTCTATTGTTCCTTCTTGTGCTCCAGCGACCGGCCGGCCGCCGGGGACGCTACCGATCTCCTCAGCCTAGAAGAGAACAACAACTTACCATGATATACCATGCTTGACACAAATACGAGTCTGACATGCTAGCAGCTATGAACAACGCGTATACAGAAAAAGAATGAGAACTAGTCAGAACTAAACAAAACAGCACTTGCCAAACGCCCCATAATTTTTGCTAAAACTGGGAAAAACGTGGTTTCATGAAAATAAAGTATTACTTTGCCTGGCACTGCAATACTCTAGTTTTGCAATACTTCGGTTTTGAAAATACTTTGTCTCCAAACGGAGCCAAGCCATGTGACAACTGAAAAAAGGTGTAATAAACCTTAGAAATTTTCTTCAACAATAGATTATTTAGGCAGTGATAAGTGACCCCAGTTTGATGTAGGCTCCGTGTGACAATATCAAATTCAGCAGGACAATTCCTGTTCAAGAACCTGATAGAAGCAAAAATACATATACTCCGTATATGTTATGCAGCCTCCACTAAAGAAATCTCAAGATCTGAATTCAATTTACCCGATTGATACGAAGAAATAAGCCTCCACCGGATTCAGTTCACGTGATTGATCTGAAGAAATAACAGTCAGGTTCGTGGACATGAATACAGTATAGACCGTGAACCTAAAGAAAATCTGTTTGGGGCAGGTCGGTGGCCTCGTGTGCAGGCTCTCGCGGAACGCTAACTCAAAATCTGCTTGTGGCGTGGAGGTCGCTGGCCTCGTGCTGGGTCTCGCGGCACGCTGGCCGCCGCGTCGAGGAGCACGCCGCCTTGGAAGAGCAGTACGCCGTAGAGGTGGGTGCGGGGGAGGACGGCGGCGGCGTAAACACTACAGGGCAGTGTGGGCGGCAGGTGCAGGGGGTGGTGGCGTTTTTCGCGACCGGCAACGCGCAGGCTGAGCGGCGGAGGCGGCGCGTCCGTGTAGGCGGCGACACGCAGGCTGAGCGGCGGCGGCGCGTCGGTGTAGGCGGCGACGCGCAGGCTGAACGGCGGCAGCGGCGGCGGTTGTTCAGTAATCGTGATTGCGGTTGTGCGGCGAGTTTTCGGCCTCTTCTTTTTAAAGTAACCCGAACGCTTAAAAGTGATCGGCTGCTCGAGCGATCGATTCGTGGCGGGCTATTTGATAAAATGCCCTGCTTTACTTTGGCATTTGCCCCAAACGGCACATTTAGTTTGACATGGATGATATGCCCCGTTTTACTTTGCCCATTTGCTCAAATGCCCCATCATTGAATATAACAGGTTTCTCATCTAATCTTAGACCTGCACTGACTGTTTTGCCCCTGCCCTCTCCTCTCACGGCTGAGCTTATTTTGTTTCTCTTTATTTTGTTTCTCTTCCACGTGACTCCAAATCACCTCATATTTGAACAGTAGATTTACAAGAAATTTTGACAGCACTTCTCTACAAACAAACTAAATTAATGACAACAATTGCACATTTGAAATAAGATATTCAGATGGAAAGGGAGCACAAATCTGATGTCTGGTTACATCACAAAAGGACCAGAAATCTAATGTCGTTGGTTACATCACAAAAGGAATGCCAATAATCTCAAGTTTCAGTGAGTTCACATCTCACAAACTACAAACCTACATGTGCACATAACACAAGTGCTTTAATTAGTGAGTCCGCATCTCACAAAATAACCAACGGCAACACCTAAGAATTTGCCAAAGCTAGTTCATTTTCTTCTTCCTTGGAGTGATCTTCTATGGAGCAATTTTCTGGACATTTCTTGGTGGCGACACATGCTCTAATGCTGCATCCTCAGCCATAGCTAAAGATAGTTGCCTAAAAAAGAAATGTTTACAAAGGTTAGAATCAGTCATAAAATCTAATTTATGAAGTAATACAGAAGAAAGTCGTGCACCTTCTAGTGACTGGCCCAGGGCTAGCTTGCAACGTAGCAACCATAGAGTTCTTTGTGGGGTGCACTGAGCAGCCACTGAAATTTCAGCATTTGGTAGCTCGACACATGCAGCACTTGCTGCTGCCCCATCTATTGTCAATGCACCCAGAGCTCTTTTTACTCTTTCTTTTCCTGTGAACAAAACATTAGTAAACATATAAACAAAACTTTTTAATGAAAGAGACTAAACACATTTGAGTACCTTTTCCTAACACCATTTGTTGGGCAAGTATTCTGCCTATGGCCCAACACGCCACATTTTTTGCATCTATTTTGGCTTCCGAATCTTTTCGACTCCTTTTCTTTTCCCTTTGCCTTGCTTTTGCTACCACCACCTTCCAAGTAGCTATTAATTCTGTTCTTCCTACGCCTTCCCGCTGATACCTTCGGACGTGGTGGATACATTACAAAGCCAAGGTTCACCTTAGGCCACTGTGACTTATCTGTCAATGGCTCAACCTCTCCTTGGTAGGCAGCCCTAAACTTCTCCAATGAGAAATACTCATGAATGTAGTTTTCAAGTGGGACATTCCTCTTTCCTATCAAGAAGACAAGAGCATGCCAACAAGGCTTTCCGGTGTGTTGCCACCTAAGACAAGTGCATTCCTGAGTAGCTATGTTTACCACATGCCTTATATTGTCATGTAGTATGTCTCTAACCTCAGCTTTTGTTGGGCTGGATTTCTCAACCTTCAAGTGACCAAGACATCTTGTTTGGCTGTGTATTTGCTGTATCACAGCAGGAAGGATTTTTCCTTTAAGCAAGGACCCAATTGTTCTCCTAAGCTAAAACAACCTCATTACCCATTGCCTATATGTGTCAGCTAGCTCATCAACTGGGAGATCCTTTATTTCTTTGATCCAAGCATTGAAAGACTCAGCAAGGTTGTTATGTATGTAATCACATTTGATCTCAGTGTTGAAACTAGATCTCATCCACAGCAAATTATGATATTGGTTCAAATATGGACCAACATCAGGACAAGCATCAAGAACCTTTTGCATATGGTAAATAAAACGTTCAGGTCTATAGGTTTTAGCTGCTGGCCACATGTTCTTGTAAGTGTCACCATGGAATTTTTTCATAAAATTCTGCATCAAATGTCTAAAGCACTCTCTCTGTTCAGCTTGGGGGAAAACTTTCTTTACAACCTTTTCTAATCCTTTGCATGCATCTGTACTTACAGCAAGAAGAGGAAGTGGACCAATAGCCTTACGCACTTGTTCCATAAACCATGTGCAATTATCCTCAGTCTCTCCATCTATGAACCCAATTGCAATGGGAAACATCCAATTGAGGCCATCTAGTGCTGTACATGAAGCCAAGTGTCCATTCCATTTACCATTAAGAGCAGTAGAATCTATGCTAAGATATGGCCTACAACCAGAAATGAATCCATCTATGCAAGGCCTAAGAGCCATAAAGAATCTGTGGAAGCAAATTTTACCTGCATCATCTACAATGGTGTCAACCTCCACAATACTACCTGGATCTCTCTTTTCCATCTCAGCTTCGAAGTTGAACAAGAACTGAAAGCTATTACCCCAAGTGCCAAAAACCTCATCCATAGCCTTTTCTTTCCCCTTCCATACAGTGTGATACTCCATTTTGACATTGTAAGTATCCTCAAGCTTCTTTCTAAGGGCCTTAGCACCTATGTTTGGCTCTTCTCGGAGTATCTTGATTGACCTTTGTTTCACCCATGCTTGAGAGGCCATGGCAGATGTCACCTAGCTGCTTGAATAACAATTGTGGGGCCCAACTATTTGGGTAATCTGCTTGTACAAAGATATATATTAGTGAAAAACATGTCACAATTTAATCATTCGATGAGCTGCAAAAGATAGATGTTAGTACCCTTGTTGTTTTCTTATCTGCCATTAGACGGGCTGTTATAGTCCATGGACACCCCTCGGCCAAACATTCTCCGGACCACCTAGTCCGGTCAGCCTTTTTGACCCCAAGATCGAATTCCTCATTGATGGCAAATTGTCTTATTGCCATTCTACAATCATTCATAGAAGGAAACATTGTCCCGATCTCTACAGTAGGGTGGTCTATGTCATAGGAAATGTTTAACTCTTCTGGCATCTTGTCATCAACTAGTATTGTTGCTTCAGCTAACATCTCCTTATCAATGACAGATTCAACTATAGGTGCAGGAGAATGAAGAATAGAGTTCTCATTAATGCCTAGTGCCAAACACATCTTTTCTTGAGATATAGGAGCATCCATGGAACCATCTTCTACTGTTTCAATCTCAATGGTGGACCAGTCCACAATTGGTATATGGTCTGCATTCACATCACTAGAATCGCCGATGCCTACGTTGTCATCGTTGTCATTATTTTGTAAACAACTGGAAATTTCAGCATTTGATATGATACTACATTGGCTAGCAGCACTTGGTGGTATGTTAGCTAAGTCCACTACTTTAGCCATAATAAAGAGCTGTTTTGATTCCCATCTGTCCATAAATGCAACAAGCAACTCACTGACATTTTGGATGATAGTATGAACCCCTCCTAAAGTCTTGTCTTCACAGAAAAGATGCACCTCCTGACATGAACCATAGGAGATATATTCTCCCAGCCTTGATTTTAGCTTCTCCAATGTCATCCCTCTAGTGTTAACCTGCCGCCACACCACATCTTGCTTTGGACAATGGACTTGACGACCATCATCAAGCTTGGCGACAAATTCACCGACTCTAAAAGTTATGTCAAAGTTATCGTCGGCATTGCTCCTACTCGAATGGGGAAAATTGCACAAGTTAGAGAGGAACCACTAATCGTATTGTTCCGGCTCTAACATGAGCAATACATACATGGTCCAAAAATCCAGAGGAGAAAATTACCCTTCAGTAGCCATGGTACTGCTCACGGAATCCATGGCACTCCTCAGTCCAGAGAAGCTCTCCATCGGGTCGTGTGCCTTCGGCGCCAAGGGGATCGAGGCGGTCCTCCGGTCCTGCAGCCAGCTCGAGGATCTCTCTGTCAAGCGCCTCCGCGGCCTCGCCAACTCGGAGCCCATAACTGTATTTAGTCCTCGTCTCTAGTCTCTGTCCATCAAGGAGCTCTACAACGGGCAGTGCTTCTCCTATTTAATCACGCAGTCCCCCAACCTCAAGACCCTCAATATCATTAGATTTTCCGGCGATTGGGACCCTGTTCTCCAGGCGATCCCAAATGATGCCTTGCTGGCTGAGCTCCATCTTGAGAAGCTGCAGGTCAGCGACCTTGGCGTGGCTGCACTTTGTGGACTAGAGGTCCTCTACCTTTCGAAAGCACCGGAGGTCACAGATGTTGGGTTGGTAGCGCTCGCCACCAAGTTGCTTCCCGTGGTGTTTTAGTTGCAGTCATCCCTCACTTGGTTGCAACTGGAGAAGGCACAGTTGCTGAACTCTATTGGAATAAGTTGTTGTTTGGTGGTATTTTTAGTTGCAACCATCCGCCACCGGGTTGCAACCAGAGTTGTTGGCCTAAAACACCAGAGTTGCTGGTATAAACACTGGAGTTGCTTTTTCAAACAATAGCATAAGCAACTGTTAGTATGAAGTTGCCGGCCTAAAGCACCAGAGTTGCTGGCGCAAACACTAGAGTTGCTGGCAACACGAGAGGGGTGGCGGCGTTTGGATGATGACACCAACTACAGATTATGATGACAGCAACTATCCTAGAGCACTTGGTCAGAAACTTTCGTTGGTCCTGGTGTATGTGTTGGCCAAGAAAATTGCAGGTGAATAAGAGTTCAGTTTTTGGGCTCTGTTGTATGTATGTTTTGAAGTCGCAGAACCATGGGGATCCACAGATCCAAGCAAAACGCAGCATACATGTGCAGAGGTAGAGGACATGCAGTGCCGACATGGATGATGGCTTATGAAGCAGCAATAAGGACAGGCATCGAGTTAAAATTACTCAAAAGTTCTGATAGGTTGCAACTACTTAGTTGAAGACATGACCCGTTGATGATCTTTTTTTGAATTTGTACACCAAAATAATTCATGGACATAAAAGCATACCAAATTGTTCTTGTTGTCCTGTTAGCATACAAAATGGAGTTGCTTTTCCTGTTAAAGTTAGCTTTGGTGGCTCTTATGTGAAAAGCTAGTTGCATATAACAGGTTACTGCATGAAAAAACTGAAGTTTCTGTCCAATGGTTGTTTGGTAGGTTCTACCACATACTAGTTGCAGGCATAGGTGCTCTTGTTGCCAGCAAAAATATTGTTCAATTGCTGACCATCATTTCTCCTGTTGCCGGAAAAAATGTCCAGTAATTTTTTGCATGTTCATGCCCATATCCATGGAAGCTTCATGCATGTTCATGTCCATGTCCATGAAGCACAGTTGCTGGCAAAGTTATGATCACTTGGTGGCACAACAATGTTCAGTTACTGTCAAGGTTTTTTATGTGAAAAACTAGTTGCATATGACAGGTTGCTACATCAAGAAAATGAAGTTGTTGGACACTGGTGGGCTGGTAGGTTTTACCACATAGTAGTTGCAGGCACATGTGCTCTTGCTGCAGGCAAAAACAATGCCTTGTTGCAGGCAAAAATAATGTCTTGTTGCAGGCAAAAATAATGTTCAGGTGTTAGGGGCAAAAATGGTGATGTTGAGTTGCTGACCATTTTTTGTTACTTTTCTGTTCGCTAGACACTAGTTGCTAACCTATCAGACCATGATTTGGATCACCTGGGGCGTTTGTAGGCAGTTTTTCCCCCAGAAAGTAGTTGCATTTTTATCAAGTGTTCAGTTGCAGGTGAGAGAATGATCAGTTGTGAGTGAATTTTGCGATCAATTGCAACGGAAACAACAAGTTTATGATTTTCCTGCTTTTTTTCCGAACTGAAGATGTGAAATTCCAGACGATCCATTTAATTGGTTGGGTTGGCTATTTGATTCGTGCGCGCAGCTGAGCTAGTGGGTTGGACGCGCGGGTGCCAGGCCACCTTTTCCCCAAAACGGTACGATCGCTGTTTCGTCCCAACGAGCAACTGATCGCTCGCTAGACACGGCCTTAAAGTAATCACGAATTGCGGACGTGTGTGTTGTGGGCGTGCGTTGAGTTACCTCATCATTGGACAACTGTGACCCGTTAGATGTGAATCGTAGGGCCGCTGTTAGTTGAATCAGCCACCTATGGTTTTTTTATATTAGTGGAGACTAGTAATCGAGCACGTGCACATGCACGTGATATATGTCGATGAGAGTATAGTTGTAACCGGATTAGGCAAGTAAATGTACTATCCGATATTATGAGCTGGTGCAAATTCAACTTCAACAACACTACAAATAGCTTGCTTCTCCAGCACACTCACGTTCGCAGGATCGATTTGTTTCGGTGAAACGCAAGGACATCATTAGCAACAAGAAAAAACATCGAAACATACACGTAATTGTGTAGCAGAAAATAGCTCATGTGTTAGCTCTTTGACGTTCTGGTCAATCATCCTCGCACTTTCAAAGAGATCAAGGAAGAACATATTTCATCCTCGGTAACCAGCCTTAACCAGCTCGACAGTGACGGCGCTCCCGGACAGCTCGATAACCAGCTTGATCTCAAGGAAGAACGTATTTCATCCTCGGTAACCAGCCTTAACCAGCTCGACAGTGACGGCGCTCCCGGACAGCTCGATAACCAGCTTGATCTAGGCACATAATTTTACTTCTGGGCTATTTAGCAGCTCCAGCAGGAAGTTCCCGCCACCACGCCCCTATGAAGCTCATCGACCTGCATGGATTTTTATTTTTTGAACGGGCTGCATGAAGTTCATTGCCAAGCAGAACAAGCAGTTGACCTGAACTCTGGCGCCCGCTAGGGGCCATCAGGAAGTTCCTGCTTGTCGTTCATCGTTCATGCAAGACATACAGATTAAAAACTTCTAGGCTAACCCATGATGTTGAATTGAATCTTTAGGTAAAATTCTATAAATGACTGGAAAATAAAATATCATAATGATCAAATAAGAAACTCATGTCGGTTCCATTTCTTGTTTTCAATTTGCGATATCTTGGTGGGAAAACAAAAAAAATCAAAATAAGGAATCATGCAGCATACTTCACTCAGTTTTCTGATTGAGGAAAGACGACATGTACCAATACAATGAAATGACAAATGCCTAATCATTATAAGCAACTTACATACACACTATGAATTCCCAGCTTATTGATCCTTATTGTTTATTTTGGCTTTTGATCACGCCTGTAATAAGGGGCATAATTTAAGTAACTCAACTGTTGTATAATGACCACTATTTCCCACAAGGGGCCGTTATAAAGGGGTTCTCACAAAACTATGTCGACTTTATCACTACTGTATGTACAGGTAAGTTGATGCCCTGTGCCAAAGTATTTGTCGTGCATAGAATTTGAAGATCACCCTTCAGGAAAAGCCCCTCAACAAGACTCCGATCCTTTGAGCAAAGACCACCATTATGAAAACCAACTGAAATTTGGAAAACAATTATGTCAATGTAAATTTAGGCAACATCTAACATGGGTGTCTAGACAATAAAACGAAAAACATTGAAATCAATAGCAAAATTAGGATGGTCATGGGTGCCCAGATGACAAGATTCGACGTGACCTCCATGTACGATGAAGGACTGCAGCTGCTTGTCAATGCAGGTTAAGAAAGCCTCCCGTAGATGTTCATACTGCTGCATCGATTTCATGAACGGATTTGAATAGCCAAGAGACCCTGCAGTCTGTGAAAGGCACTGTGCTGCTTCTTGTGCACCTTTTCTTGTAGAACAGAAAACAAGTGCACACTTCCCTCTTGAATGTTGCATTAGTATATCTATAATTAATATTCGCTTTCTACTTGAGCACTGAAATTTGGAGAAAGGAACTTACAGGTAGGCATTGCCATTGACAGATGGGAGATTTCACTTAACGAAAATGAAGCTTTGCAGCCTCTACAAGTTAAAGAGACAAAAAATACATAAGTTGAGAGATTTGATTCAGTTTAATGTCCAACATTTTTTCATAAGAAAATGTTGTGCACACAGTATGATAGAATATATCTGAACACTCATCCTTAACTTCCCCATATAATTTCGAAAACGAAGATTATCGGATAGGAATTCTGCATACCCTCTCAAAAGGGAAGTCATTTTTCGCTGCAGCATAACCTAAATAGCACAGTTAATACAATTATTAATTACCAAAAACATAACAATAGACGACAGTTTTAAAGATTGTCAGAGGTGCTAATTTCTAATGAGACTGTACAGGAAATTCACATGTTCCTGAATTTTGTATAATAAAGCTCAAGCATCTTTTTGATACAAAAATCTTATGGGTTGCCAAAGTATGGCGTTGACCTTTCTTATGCACTCATAAGCTAATCCAGATTCCAATATGATGGGATGCCTGAAACATACCAAAAACTTTGGTTGTCAACTTCACTGGCCTCATCTCTTCTCCGGATCTGCAACAGGAACATATGGCAAATAAGGAAAATTCACTGCTAGTATTCTATGGTATCTTTGTGGGACTTGCTGCAGTTACCTTTTGATTCCTTCAGGGGGTGCTAGAAGCCACTCCGCTGTGATTTCCCTAGGTTAATACATAAGTTCATTTGCCACAGTATAGTGTGGTTAATTGTACAATTGAAACACACTGCGCAGAATTACTAACCTATATCCTCAGCATCAGAGATAGTGGCAGAAACTGCTATGAATCAAACAGTTGCCAAAGGAGCAGATTTCATGTGGCCAAGTCTAGAAAGCATTTTTATTCTACCGACCACTGCTTCCAGGGTAGCGCCACGCGGATCATTGAGGAGATGAACTTCGTCGATAAGGACCAGAGCAATATCGCTGAAGAAACCCAATCCTCCATCCCTTATTCCATTACGACTCATAGAGTCGAATTTCTACAGGCAAATGCAATGTTTGTTAAAAAAAATAGGGAAATAGTTTGCAGAAGGGAGGTTTATTTAGATCATAAGAAGCAAAGCAGGTAGAGATATAGACCTCTGGCAGGAACACATGGCGGCGGTCGGCGGGAGCAGAGGCGCCGTGGGATACAGCGGGGCAGGCGCGTCTCCGACCGGCGGCGGGCGCGAGCAGACATGGGTGGGCGGGGGCTTGCGACAGCGGCGGCGGTGTGCAGGGCTTGAGCGTGCGGAGTCGCCATGGAAGAAGATGTGGCGGTTGCCATGGAAGAAGATGCGGTGCTGGGGATAGGTTAAGAGACGCCCGTGGACGGTGGGAGCGGCGCGGCGAGTGATCGCGGCATGACAGGTGATGGCGGCACGGCGTCCATGGCGATGCTGAGCGCCGGAGCTGCTGGATCAGCGGCAGGAGAAGGGGATCGAGAGGGCGTCGCGGTAGGAGAAGGGGATCGAGAGGGCGTCTCTGCTCTCTTGACTTGCGAGCGGTGCGGGTGTGTGCCGCGCTCGATTTTTTTAAATAATACATTTATTTTATTCTTTTTCGGAAATAATACGCGTTTTGAAAAAATTACATAAATATTACACCCTCGGCCTCCGTTACGCCGAGCAGGCCCTGTCGGCTTCGTCCACGCCGACGGGGTCCTGTCGGCTTAGCCCACGCCGAGCAGGTGGCTGCCCGCACCCGACCGCACCCTGTCGGCCTGCGCCGGCCTGGGCGGCCTGCAATCGGCCACGTCCACGCCGATAGGCCTGTCGGCCTCGCCGAAGCCGACCAGCCTCGGTTGTATCGGCCGCCCGACGCTCCTCTTTCTTTCTCCCCTGCACACTCCTCTTTCTCCTCTCTTCTTCCTCCTTCCTCCACCGACGGTCCTCTGCTATTTCCTCTCATTTCCTACCTCCTGTACACTCCATTTTAGTTGATTTTGCACCCAAAAAATCATACCCAAAGCATGTAGCAGTTAGAAAAAGCTTCGATCTGTTGATGGGCTAGTTCATGGAGGCGATTTGGAGGTGCTATTAGGAGGCAATGGTGGAGATCCGGTGGAGCTTGGTATTGGAGTAGGAGCTTGGTGTTGGGGAAGGTTCGTGCTCCCTGCCCGGTGCTGCTGCGTGGTGTTGTTGGTGGTGATTGTTCTGCTGCGGTGATTTAAGGCACGCTTCAAGGGTAATATTTTTTATAGATTGGTTATTATGTTAGATTAAAAATAGAATATTTGTTAGGTGTAAATATTTTGTTAGTGCCGGTCGGACCAACGGTCGTGTAGTATAGTGCTATAATTAGTAGAGCAAATAATGTGTTAGTGTCGGTCTGATATTTGGGGGGCAACAGTCGTATAGTAATATATGTAGAGTTGGTCGTATAAATTAATTGGTCTGGTAGTAATATTTAGTACTCGTTGGGAATTATTTTTATACTACGATATGGAAGTTGACGAGTCTTATTATTATTTTTTAGGTCAGCAGAGATGTCTACTTTAGTAAGATTTTATTATGGTTCGGGTACTGTCCAAACAAATGATCAGGGAGTTGATCTGAGTGAGTTTCAGTTTGTGGACATGGATATGAATGCTCCTGCCACATGGTCCATTAGTCAGGCTGAAGACTGGTTGACAGGATGTTTAGGCCTTAATCCGTCAATATACACCGTCGGTGTGCATGCACTATGGACGAAGTCCAGAACCAACGTCTTCTTTATTTTGAGGCCCGTACAGGACACCTCTCAGTGGGTGCGATGGTTGCAAGGCTGCGAAAAAAGGGGAATCACCCCTACGGCCTTACTGCTTCCGTCGAGAAGGAGATCACCCCCCCTGAAGGAGAGGGCGCGTACGATCCAGGCCAAAATAGTGAGTATATGTATACTTCTGAGTCAAATTATGGAGGTGGTGGTTATGAATCAGGGCAGAGCAGTCAAGCAATTGGAGGACATGGTGATGTTGGCGAGGAAGTCAGTGTGGATGCAGCTAGTGGCGAGGCAGATGGGGACGAGGTAGATGGGGAAATGCAGAATCAGATGGAAGAAGAAGATACAGATGGTGAAAGTGGTAATGGTGATGAATCTGACGAGGGTAGTGAAGAAGAGGAGTTGCCTTTGCTTCATGCCTGGAATCAGGACTTCACTAATTCAATGAATGTGAACGATGGCCACGATTCTGCCTGGCAATATCACCAGAACAACATGGCCAAAGGTGCTAGATATCAGGACAAGCAACATCTGAAGGACGCCATAATTCAGTGGGCAATTTCAACTAACAGGGTTTTGAAAACAACTGCGTCAAGTAAGCGATATCTGACAATGGAGTGTGAAGACATTAATTGTCCCGAAGGGTGCACGGGTTAATCCCTAAGTATGACACAACATGGGTGGTGACTGACTTGGTACTGCACACATGCCGTATTACAAGTATCCCGAAAGATCATCGCAACTTGTCTTCCACTCTTATTGCTCGGATGCTGTACACGGAGATTGTGGAGAGCAAAACCATGGAAGTTAAGGCTATTATGCATAAAGTGAAGGTAAGGTGGGGTTACCAAATTGAGTATGACAAGGCTTGGAGGGCTAAGCAGAGTGCGCTTGAGAGCAGATTTGGGTCGTTCTTTGACTCATACGACTCTGTGGTTCGTCTTCTGCACACACTGCAGGCCCGAAATCCAGGCACCTATGTAGACATCCAACACTTTTTGATGCCTGAGTTCCCAACGGTGAAGGTGCTGCATCGAGTTTTTTGGTCTTTTGGTGTATGCATTGAAGCTTTTAGTCATTGTCGACCTGTGATATGCGTTGATGGGACATTTCTCACTGGCAAGTACAGAGGTCAGATTTTGACTGCCATAGGTCAAGACGGGAACAATCAGGTCGTCCCACTCGCATTTGCCTTTGTGGAGAGTGAGAACACTGCAAGTTGGTTATGGTTCTTTAGACAGTTGAAAATAGCTGTTGTGCATGACAAGCCGAATGTCTGCATCCTTCATGACCGGCATGCAGGTATACTGAGTGCGATTAAGGCACTGACAAATCCTAGTCCTGAGGAAGAAACTCCATGGCTGGACTTGCAGAGCCGTTGGTGCATGCGTCATTTGGGGGCAAATTTTTTTCACAGTTCAGACATAAGAACCTTATGAATTTATTCAAAAAATTGTGCAAGCAGAACCAAGAATGGAAGTACAATGTTATCCGTGGGTATTTAAATGACTTTACTAAGGAACATGCAAGATTGAGGAGACAGGCACAAGAGGTAGCTGTAGCAGCACATGCAGCTGCAGTGGCTTCACAACAATCAACAGAAGCAATACCACTAATACCGGATCCTGTTGGGCTTTGTGACTTGCCAGGATTTGACGCACCCGGTACAAGGAGGAAGGTTGGGAGACGGATTAAAAACTTTGATCAGTGGATAGAGCACGAGCCTTTGGAGAGGTGGTCTTTGCTTCATGACACACATGGAGCTAGGTACGGCGTCATGACTACAAACCTGGCTGAAACATATAACTTTGTGCTGAGAGGAAGTAGGGCTTTACCACTGACTGCCATTGTCGAGGGTATTTTTCGTGGCACCTTGAATTATTTTAGAGATAGACGGCAGAAAGCTCACACTCATATGGTAAACAACCCAAACACACCTTACTGTGACAAGATTATGAAGTACATGGATAGTAAGATGGAAAAAGCTAGGACACACACATGTGTCGCCATTGGAAATGCAGAAAGGAGATTTGAGGTGCGTTTACCTACTGACAAGTTTGGATGTGGAAATGAGTTGAGAACGCATGAGGTGAAAATTGGTCTTGAGCAATGGCCAACGTGTGAGTGCACTTGCAACAAACCAAAGTTGCTTCACCTGCCTTGCTCACATGTTCTTGCTGCTTGCGGACAGTTAGGCCTGGATGCAATCTCGTTTGTTTCTCCTTACTACATGAAAGAGGCCGTCTTGCATACTTGGACAGGTGAGATGCAGGGATTTCGAGCAATGGGTAATTTTAACACCGTTATCCCTTCTGAAAGGCTATACATCCCCGACCCAAGTCTACTGCGGACAGGTGTAGGCAGGCGTCAGTCTAAGCGCATCCGCAATGACATGGATGAATCTGAAGCCGGTGGCCCAATTAGGCAATGTTTCTTATGCAACAATTACGGACATAGAGACACTCGTTGTCCACAGTTTGGCACAGGCGGAGCTACTGCAAGAGGCAACCGGGGACGAGGCAATCGAGCACGAGGCAATCGAGCACGAGGAGGGAGAGGACGTAACTAGGCTATTTTAATTTGAAATAAGTGTGGAACTCGGTTTTATTTCTATCAAGTGTGCTACTATTTTAATTTGTAATAAGTGTGGAACTCGATTTTATTTATAGCAAGTGTGCTACTATTTTTATATGTAATAAGTGAGGAACTATGTTTTATTTCTATCAAGTGTGCTACTATTTTAATTTGTAATAAGTGAGGAACTATATTTTATTTCTATCAACTGTGCTACTATTTTAATTTGTATTACATGTCTTAATGTTGGCAGAAATGGAGATGGAATCGCTACTCGACGCGGATATTGACAGTAAGCACCGATCTGCAATAATGCAGGAGAAGGATTTGGAGACCCTGGTTACTCGTACTCCAAAGAAAAACTGGATGATACACCCTTATTGGGTTGATAGGTATGTGTTTATTTATTTAGTTCTCCATCTCATGTGTTATTTGATGTGTGATAAAGGACAAAAAACATCGGTATTGTTTTTTAATGTGCAGACTTAAGTGGGCTGGACTGTTACCTTTCGCGCGTCTAGTAGAGGCAACCGAAAGGTCTTCTCGTGTGACTATGGACCACTCTTTGCTCACCTGCTTAGTGGACAGATGGAGGCCAGAGACACACACGTTTCACTTTCGATGGGGAGAGATGGCGCCTACTCTGCAGGACGTGTCGTACTTGCTCGGTCTCCCGTTAGCGGGTCGTCCCATAGGACCGTTGGAGACACCACCAAATTGGGAGGCCGATATGATGCTTCGTTTTCAGGGTATTAATCCGACTGCTGCGCCTTTCGATTCAGAGGATCACGGACCTAAGCTTGATTGGCTGCTCGATTTTCAGGTACGTAGTCATATCTCGTATTTTCAGGTTAGTAAATTTCAGGCATCATTTTACTAACACTTCTTAATTTATGAATGTAGATCCAGAATTTTCCAGGTTTTCCGAACGTCCCGCTTTCAGGGCCTCAGATCACAAGGAGTCTAGAGGCGTACATCATTTGGCTTCTCGGAAAGGTGATGTTCACGGAGAACCATGTGACCACTATTAGTGCGCGATACATCCCTATTGCAGTAGAGATCGCCAACGCCACACACCCGGCCCAGATCAGACAGAGGAGTTGGGGTTCTGCGGTGTTAGCAGCTACATATCGAGGTATGTGCAATGGTTGTCAACTCGTATCGTCTAGGTCATCCCTGCTTGGATGCCCTTTATTCTTGCAATTGTGGTCGTGGGAGAGGTTCCCGATTGGCCGACCAGACGTACTGGCTGAGCAGCCTTACCCGTTGGACGAGATGTTTGATGCGGATCGCATAGACATGCCTACTTTTGGCACCCTTTGGACACGTCGCAGGGTATGTTGGATATGTTACGTACACTAACTCTACGCATTCGAATAATATGTACGTAAACTAACTCGTTCTTTTTTTCCACAGAGACGGTATGCGCAAGATCAGGTCAGGAATGCCTATAAGTCATTCAACGAGCAGTTCGACGTCTTGCACACCGATCAGGTCATCTGGCAGCCATACACGCAGTATGCTATAGACAGTAAGTACCCAGGCGGTATATCTCGTCTTTGCACCAGAGATCGCGCGTACTGGATGACAAAATCGAAGATCATCTTCGATGTCTCCGTTGAGGAAATGGCCCAACAGAGGGTAATGAGACAATTTGGTCTTCGCCAGGAGGTCGTTCCCCCGCCTACGGAACATCATGTGCCAGCCATCGTCCATAGGTATTTTAAACTACCGTAACGCATATATGATTATTAGTTCGAAATGTTTGAATAATTAATTGTCTAACACACACCTTATTTTTTAGATTGTCTAGGAAGGGTACTAACAGGACGGCTCAACAATGGCTCACGAGGCTTCAGCCGTTCGTTACAGAGTGGGAGACTGCGGATACGCGGGTCTGGGAAGAGGATCGCGTGTTTGATCTCTCGCTTTTCAACGAGTATTTACGGCGGTACATGTCCGCGACACGACTACGCATCATCAATCATCCTCATCCGGACGAGATCCCAGCACCATCTACTTGGGATTTGTACCCGAGCCAGTCTGTTTCTGGCTCCAGACAGCATGCGGTAAATATACGTCAATTATCAAAACTTTCTTATTTAATTCCAGGCACATGTCCTTAATACTGTACGTGATAATTTCAGGCAGATTTGACGTTGGAGCTTCACAACGAGTTCGTTCAGTACGGACGTTCTCTTTCTACGGGGCCTCTTCTACAGCGAGACCGCCATGTGTCCTGGCTGAGGCGTATGGAGGGAAAGTTACGGCATATCTACGAGACTATCACGTGCACTCGCACTTCGGACGTTGCTCACCAGCAGGGTGCACCGCGGCCCCCACGTCCGTCGACGCAGCAGCAGCCCGAGCAGCGACAGCACACGCGACCTCGCCTATCACCGCAGCGGACGCCCGCACCTCCTCCTCCTGACCAGCCTGGAGGTTCGGCGTGGCAGCATACGCAACACAACCCTACGTCGAGCTTCCAATTTCGGCCGCAACCACAGCCACATGGTATGTATATACATGTATACTATTTGCCCATAAAAACGAAGTGAATACTTAAATTAGTGCGTTGCAGGTGCTTTCATGTACGGGCAACCGTCGTCTATGTCCGGATCCGCGTGGGGGAGTGATCAGGAAGGCGGAAACCAGATGGACGAGATTCACAGTTGGATAAACATGTATGACCAAACACAGGTCACACCCCCACCCCAGCCGACGCAACCCACGCAGGAACAACAGTTTAACGAGGACGGTACCCCTCTTCGTCAACCGACGCGTCGTGGCAGACGGAGGTAGCGACACCTTTGTCTATCACTACAGATATTACTATCTAGCTATGTACGAGACATCATATTTGTGTGAGACCTATTCCTATCTATGTACGAGACACTATATTTGTATGAGACATATTCCTATCTATATTTGATCAGACAATGCTTCCGACATTTATTAAGAAACGGCGAGATTACAACTTTTTCATTAAAACACACTTAAATTAATAGCTAGAACTGAAATTAAGATACATGCGACACTTAACATAAATGTCATCTCCCGTCCACGCATCCTCCTGCCTCCGTCGATGGGCCACTCTTGCCCTTCGACGATGCCGCTCCCTTGCCCTTCGACGATGCCGCTCTCTTGCCCTTCGACGCTGCTGCTCTCTTGGCCGTGATGGTAGGCATGAACATGTCATCTTCGTCCTCGCTCTCATCCACCCATGACCACGGATGATCTCCTAACCAATCGAGGAACTTCTCGTCCCTAGTTCTTTGCTCCACCTTCTTCCACTTGTCATGCAGCCTGAGAAGTTCCTGTCGTATTTCCCGTGGAGTCCTATGAGCCCAATATGGTTTGAGCCTTGTTGATCTGCTAACCAATGTCGCGTCTATCTCAGTGAGCAAACTATCACTACTAATGAGTTCCTCCCATGGAACTAATTTATTGTCTACCCTAAACTCGGCGGCACATGCAAGAAGGAGCTCAGACTGGTGTCGAAGAAAGCTACGGTAAGGACGAAAACCCGACATCGATGAGTGAATTCGCTAGACTACTTATCAACCTGACTGAGCAACGGCTTTTATAGCCCGGGAAGCGAAGAAAAAGGCGGGAAGAAATATGGCGGGAGAAAATAGCGGGAAGTGAAAGGGCGGGAGAAAATGGCGGGAACGAGGAACGGCGGGAGAAAAAATGACGGGAATGAGGAAGGGCGGGAGAAAATGGCGAGAGAATAAAGGCGGGAACGAGGAAAGACGGGAGATAATGACGGGAATCAGGAAGGGCGGGAGAAAATGGCGGGAGAATAAAGGCGGGTGAATCGGTGGACGCAAATATATAACATATATTTCATAATTTTTATTTGGCATCTAAAACTGAAATGGAGATATTTTTATTTGGCATCTAAAACTGAAATGGAGATAGAAAAGGAAAAAGGGCGGGACATGCAGCACTCGGCGTGGCCGTAGCCGAAAAGAACTAATCGGCTTCGGCGAAGCCGATATGACTGCTCGGCTTCCTCCAAGCCGACCAGGTCTGACGTCCGGCAGGTCGGCAGGCCGAGAAGCTCGTCGGCTTCGGCGAAGCCGACTGAAACCTGCTCGGCATGGCGGAGGCCGACAGGGACTGCTCGGCGTGGCGCAGGCCGAGGCTGCAATATTTCTGTGATTTTTTCAAAACGCGTATTATTTCCGAAAAAGAATAAAATAAATGTATTATTTAAAAAATCGAGCGTGTGCCGCCGTACAAGCAGTGCAGTCCGAGAGGAGTGGACTCGGAGGAGTCACTACCAAGAAACAGGGGAATTAGAGCAACTCCAGCCGTTGGCCCCCCAGGCCGAATTGCCGGCGATTTTTTGGGCCTGCTAGGGGGGCGCCGGCGGAAAAAAACGGCGTGGGGGCAGCCCGATTCCCAGCCGTGTCGCCCCCCAACCCGGCGTTTTCACGCGTTTTCCGGCGAAAATAATCATAGAACCCCATTTTACTAGTAAGTCCATTATTTTTAAAGCAAAATTATCATTTGTATCAAATAATTCGACAGAAAAATTATTACAAATTGTTTAACAAATCATAAAATTTAAAACAAGTTTTTAAAATCAAATTACATAAAACCTAGACACGCTGCAATACCCCTCGGCACGCTGGCATGCCTTGCTCTTGCGCCGACCTGGTGCCGAACCACCACGATTCGGCTGTGCATCGGCGTCGTACATGCCAACCAGACAGGCGAGCATCAGCAAGTGCTCTTCGTCGTCGGCGGCGGCAGAGTCGGCTTCCTCGTCCAGCAGAGCGGCGAGCATCTCCTCATCGTCGGAGTCCATCGAGGCAAAGCGTCGAACACCTCGCGGGCAGGGTGGAGGCGGATGTGCGTGAAGCTTGACCGCGACGGCGATTCTCGGGTGGAGGCGGATAGGGCGGGGAGGGGGATACGGCAGAGGGTGTCGTCGCGGTGGTTGGCGGTGGTTTTGGTGGCGAGCTCACGGCGGAAGAGAGGAGTCGGTGCTGGCGACGGGGATAAGGAGAGGAGGAGAGGACGAATCTGTTGGCGGAAAGGTGCGTTCTCTCGCCGACAGGGGTGGCCCGCGCGGTTTTCCCTTTTCGCCGGCGCCCCCAGGCCGAACCCAGCGCGCTGGGTTCGGCCTGGGACGCCGGATAAAATTTGGCCCAAATCCGGCGAAAAACGAGGCCTTGGGGGGTCCTGGGGGCGCGACTATGGGGATAATGGACTGCCGGCGTCGAAAAGTTGTCCTGGGGGGCTTCGTGGCGGGACGGCTGGAGTTGCTCTTAGTGGCACACCAAATTGGATATTCTGTGGCGCATCCCGTAAACAGGGGGATGCGCCACAGACATCTTGCCACTAAATTATATTTCTGTGGCGCACACAGCCGGTGCACCGCAGAAATGCTAAGATTCTGTGGCGCACCCACCACCGTGCGCCACAGAAATATTTCAGTGGCGCATCCCGCTGCCGTGCGCCACAGAAAAAAGGACATTTGCCACAGAATAGTTCTACAGGTATTCACAAATTTGTACGACGCTGTACAAATACAGATATATATATAGGATTTATATAGATATATAGGATTTACACAGATATAATAGAAACAGTCATATAGTTGACACGGTATATGAAAACAGACAAATTACTATGTTACCACATTACTTAGAGCCCGAGATACACATACATATAGTGACAAGTGCCGAATTTTTACACAAGTCATGATACAAAAGTTTATCATTTCACACATTACAAATAAAGAGGTCACCGCCTACACTAGGATCAAGTAGAGTACAACCGCGATGATGGTGAGCAAGAGCGGGGAGGACGAGATCATGGATCCTTCTTCTTCATCGGCGCCGGGAACGGTTTATAGCTCTCTTTCGTCGTCCACGTCCTGGTGTCCTGCTGAGCCTCTAGGATTTCTTCGATCTCCCTCTTAGGCAAACCTGGAGATGGATTGGGATATATATTGGTTAATAATATAAATAGAGTATGATTTATTCATCTAAGTGGACAAGTCTATAATAAAGAAAATAAAGAAGCACTTATTGCTACCTCTGGCGTTGTGTAAGGACCCACTATTATGGTTGACATCTTCAATGATGATTTGCGATAACTGCACCTGGATGTGATATTGGGTCCATTCTTGGAGACTAGATGGCAACCTCGTTTTCTCAGCATCTCGGACAAACCCTTTAAGGTGATGGAGGACGTAGAAGGCATCCTTCACGCTGCTAGACTTCTGCTTCTAGATGTTGAGGTGCTCCTCGTGGACGTCGAGGTGCTACGATGGAAGGGTTGGGCTGGGGCGGCCGGCGGCGGCGAGTAGGCGGTTGGGCGTCGAGGGCGCGCGCGGGTGTGAGTTGGGGGAAAGAAAGGAGAAGGGAAGATAGGGGAGGGCCTAGCTAAAATGGCTAAGTTCCGGAATTCTGTGGCGCATCCCCTAGCAGATGCGCCACAAAATTCTGTGGCGCATCCCCTAGCAGATGCGCCACAAAATTCTGTAATTCTGTGGCACATCTGCTGGGGGATGCGCCACAGAATTCTGTGGTTAGAATTAGTGCTAAAAAGAACTGTTGGCTGTTATGTGACAAGCACACAAGCATAGCCCAATGGTTAGCCATTGAAACCTGGAATTGGGGCAGCCAGGTTCGAATCCTGGCTGTCTCACATTTTTTTCTTTAAAAAACTAATTAATACATATGCGTAATTGTCACACGTACATACACACAAATCATATGCTTAATTGTCACACATACAGACAAATCATATGATTAATTGTCACACATACACACAAATCATATGCTTAATTGTCACACATACACAGAAATTAATATGCTTAATTTTCACACATCCACACAAATTAATACACAAAAAAAGTCTTCTTCGTCCCAGCGGCCGGTTCCGAGCTAGCTTCTCTTCTTTTCCTCTTCGCGGTTGAATACTTTAGGCCGGGCACCTTGAGATTTCTTCGCGTGAACGGACAACCTTTAGTAGGTAGGGAGGTCTTCCTTCCTTCTTTACTAGTAGTAGGCATGTCGAAGTACTTGTCGAATTCCTCCTCGATCTTTGGATCGCCGTTCTTGTCCAAGTCTTCCTTGTTGGCGTCTCCTTCCATTCCGATGATGCTCCTCTTGCCCCTCCTCACGACAACACGGCTAGGCTTTGACAGGTCGGTAATGAAGAAGCACTGCTCAACCTAGCTAGCGAGTACCGATGGCTCATTTTTCTCGGAGGCGTTCTTCGATTTGGCATCGGGTATTACCATGGTGGTGAAATACCAGCCTTCTTTGACGACGTCCTTGGCCCATTTCACAAGGAACATTGGCACCAACTGTCCATAGTAGTTGAGCTCCCATATCTCCTCGATCCTTCCGAAGAATCTTTCCTTGATAGTAGCTTCGTCATCGCCGTAGGATAGCATAGTTACTCCTGAGTTTTGATATTTGCTATTCCTGTCCTTTTCCTCAGTGCAGAATCTGTAACCGCTGATGTCGTACGACTGATAAGTCTTTACGTTGTGCCCGGGGCCCTGTGATAAGGAGAATATGAGTTTTTCATCTTCCCTAGCTGGCGGTATGCTCTCTTCTTGAACCAGTTTCCTTTTCTTGAACCAACACGTGAAGCTGGAGTTGTGCTCTATGGTTACGTCTCCCTTCTTCCTCGGTCGGCCTAGGTTGATTTAATTCTGCTCGATTAAGCTTTTGTGCTCTTCCACCCAAGGTTCGATCAATTGTAAGTGTTGTAGCGTGACCCGGTGAGCCCTGTTGAAGACATCTTGTCGACCATGAATGCCGACATGGAGTGAGTGGTAGCCCTCGTGGTGACCAAATCCCTCGAGCCTGCCGAGGTACGTCCTGGTGGGCAGACCAACATCCTGGTTCTCGGTGCTTAGATAATTCTGGCAGAAGGAGATGCACTAGTAGGTTAGGAAGCCCTTGGCCATGCTTGCGTCTGGACGGGACCTGTTGCGAACGTATCATTTCATGACACCGTTCTGCCTTTCGAACGGCATCATGTAGTGCAGGAACGTCGGCCCGAGCTGCCTGATGTCATCAATGACATTGAGAAGGAGATGCACGCAGATATCGAGGAATGCGGGCAGGAAGTAAATCTCGAACTCGCATAGTATCACCACGATCTCTTTTTGTAGTCTGTTGAGCTACCTCACGCCGATCGACTTCCTGTTGATGACGTCGAAAAAGTTGCAAAGGCCAAACAGCGTATCACGGACGTGCTCGTCCATTATCCCTCGGATCGCAACGGGGAGTATCTGCATCATCAGCACGTGACAGTCATGAGACTTCATCCCACTGAACCTCTTCTTAGTTCCGTCCATATAACTGCTTATCTTCCCCGCGTAACCGTGAGGAAATTTGACTCCTAGGAGGCACCTGAAAAATTTCTTGAGCTCCTCCGGACTCATAGTGAAGCAGGCAGTGGGAAGCACCACCACATTCTACTTTACCCTTTTGCGGCGACCTTGAGTCCCTTCCGTATGATCATCATCATCATCATCGTCGTCAGCACTATCGAGGGCCTGAAGATCTTTCCTAATGCCAAGCCATTTCAGATGGTATATTTCTTTCGTCCCATCCTTGGTCCTATCCGATGTGTTGCAAAGAGTGCCAAGCAGACTCTCGGTAACGTTATTGGTAATGTGCATTACATCGAGGCTATGGGGCGTGTGGAGTACCTTCCAGTACTCCAAGTCGTGGAAAACAGACCTCGTTTTCCATACACCCAGCAGGGGATCTACCCTCGGTCGCTTATTTCCCGGCGCAGGGCACTCCTCCCAATTTTTCAAAAGCTCGTCGATTTCTTCGCCGCTCCTCGGGCACGGGGCTCTTTCGAGCTCGTCTTTACCATTGAACAAATAACCGCGTTTCCTCCACGGTTGATCCATGCGAAGCCACCTTTGAGCCCCTGGGAACACTATTTTCGAAGACCCAGGATCCCTTGGTAGCTGGAGATGCGGAGTCTCATCCATGCACTTGACACATGCGCAGAATCCGTGGCCTACCTGGGCCAATACATATAAGCAACCAGGATAGTCCTGCACCCTCATGAGCAATGCGGCTCTCATATCAAAATAATCTCTAGTGTAGGCGCCCCACATACGGACTGGTGTCTCCCACAACCTGGCTAACTCCTCTTTCAACCGCGCGAGATACAGATGTATGTCGATACCTGGTTGTTTCGGCCCCTGAATGAGAATACTCATGTGTATGTACCTTTGCTTCGTGCACAGCCACGGGGGAAGGTTGTAAGGCCATACAAACACGGGCCAGGTGCTATGCGTGCTGCTCTGGTTGCCGAACAGATTGAGTACATCGGTGCTCATACCCAGCCTGACGTTCCTTGTGTTGCCCCCGAAATCTTCGAAGGCGATGTCCAATGCTTCCCACTGGCAAGCGTCTGAAGGGTGTGTCAGGATCCTGCCCTTCTCCGGATCTTCTTCGGGCTTCTCCCTTTCCGCGTGCCATTGCATGAGCTTTGCTTCCTTAGGGTCCACGAAATACCGCTGCAGACGGTGAGTGATAGGAAAGTACCATACCACTTTTCGAGGAACATTCTTGTTCCCACTCTTGTACCGTCCCTGGCCGCACACCGGACATGTGGTTCTGTCCTTGTACTCGCCCCGATAAATTGCGCAATCATTGATGCAGGCGTGGTATCTGTCGTACGGTAGGTCAAGAGGGCACACGACTTTCTTGGCCTCCTCGATACTGCTTGGCAATGTGTTCCCCTCGGGAAGACGATCGTGCCAGAATTTCAGGTTCTTGCTGAAGCTGACATCGGTCCATTTGTTTTCCTCCTTCATCTGTAGAGCATCAAGCGTTACATGCAAGCGTGTATCCTGGGGCCGGCAATCAGGATACAACGGAGTCATCCCGTCTTTCTCCATTTGCGCCAGCTTGGCTTTCTCTCTGGCTGCACCTCTGGCGTTGCTCGTCTCCTTGAGGAGCAGTTCTTGAACATGAGGGTCCCGCAAGGCCGAAGTTAGCGAGGTCTGCATGTCCGCATCTTCTCCACCACCATCTACTCCTTCATCATGACCGTGTCCGCCGGCATCTCCTTCGTCATGATGATCTTGTCCGTCGGCATCTCCTTCATCATGATGATTTTGTCCGCCGGCATCTCCTTCATCATGATAACCATGTCCGGGAGACTCTTCATATTCTCGCCCGCCCTCGTCTTCATGCGCACCATTTGCTGTCGGCGCCTTGTTGAAGCCTATCCAGAAACCGCGCCTGAGCAGGTGATCCTCCAATTGTCCAGAAACCTCACGAGTTTGCATGTTCGACACGGACATCTTATCTGGCGCCTGTTGCACCGAATCATGTCCGCCTTCGCTTCTTCCTTGTATCTACCGATTTGACCGGAGCTCATCATGATGACCATGGTTGCTATAGATAGAGAAGAAATGAGAAATGAGAGTATGTTAATTAGAACCGCAACGTGCACACGCACACACACACACACACATGCATGGTCGCCAGAAAAATTTGGCATGACCTCTCCTAAATCTAGGACATATGGGTAGTGCAAAATTTGCCGAAACGGAAGTTAATCGACATTTCGACAAACATCCATGCACCACGCCGGCGCAAGCAACAATAAAAAGTTTCTTCACACATGCAAAATTTCATGCACACCACACAAGTTTTATGTACAAGCATCGTCTCGCCATCGTGCAAACCGCCCGTCGACAAGCGCTTCACCTACAACCATACACATCGCCGGCCACACAAAACATGCATATGCATGTCCATCCAACTATACTCACCTAGTAGGTTTGTCACCGAGACATGACCGCGATCGATGAGAGAGAGTGTGTGGTGTTGGAGAGAAAAAGAGATGTATTGGGAGAGGAGGAGAGTATATATGGAGCCTCCCCCGGCCCTCACCAATTATCTATCAAATAAAGTAGGTTTAACTACAAAAAATGGAGAAAAGTATGGGCAAAATGGGATGGGAGGGAGGAGGAAGACGAGCTAGCTAGGTGGGAGGAGAGGGGAAGAAGACACAATGGTGTTAGGTAGGGGCGCTGCCACTTTTGTATTTTTGTAAAAGCAATTATGTGGCACATGGAGAAGAATGCACCACAGAAATAAGCATTTCTGTGGCGCATGTGGCCCCATGCGCCACAGAAATTCCCCCCCCCCCCAATCATTGGTGCCGGGGCCCACCATATTTCTGTGGCGCATGGGGCCAGATGCGCCACAGAAATTTAGATTTTTGTAGCGCATCTAGCTCCATGCCCCACAGAAAAGGCGGCGTAGGATGCAAGGCAGCCGTTAGTTGTGGGGCCCACATAATTTTTGTGGCGCATGGGATAGTATGCGCCACAGAAAATGGAATTCACTGGTGCATGTGCTAACCATGCGCCACAGAAAGTGGAGGAATTCTGTGGCGCACCGTGCCTGGTGCGCCACAGAATATTATCTGTGGCGCACAGCTACTTTGGTGCGCCACAAAATGTGGTTCCACCTATAGTCTGTTTCCTAGTAGTGAGTACAACCCGAGAGGAGTGGGCGCGGCATGCGGCAGGGTGTGCGGCGGCGTCGCGGCAGCGGGCAGGGCGTGCGGTGGCGGCTGCATCCAGTAGGTTGTGGCGGACGGGCAGGGCAGGGCGTCACGACAGCGGGCAGGGTGTGCGGCAGCGGCGGCTGCGTCCGGTAGGGCATGGGCGTGTGGACGGGCATGGCAGGGTGTGAGGCGGCATCGGTGGTTGGAGTGGACGTGGGCGTGCGGCGTCGGTGGTTGGAGCGGGCGGGGCGTGCGGCGAGGAAGTGGGGTTACAATTTTTTTTACGGGTCGTCTCTGTTGACTTGCGGCTTGCGGGCGGTGCGGCTCATTTGTTTTTTTTTTGGCGTGGGCGTGATTTTGATGAGGTGCTCATCATTGCAGCAACATGAGCCATTGGATCAAGTTTAGATGGTTGAGATTTGTTGGATCATACCCCCTCTCTCTCTTTTTATATTTGTAGAGATGAAGAGATGCACCGCCTCCAACTTCCTGCAAACCGTCCTCGAATTCCCCTCCTAACTTATTCTTCACATTGAGCCTTCGTCTAATATATCCGCGTTCGAGTCTAGATGCTGTAGAAAATATGAAACCCTAATCTTTTGTTGTTGTATTGCCGTGACCCTCATGGGGTATATATAGAAGTACAAGGAGGGTAGAGACATGGAGTACAAGGTCATGACGTTTAAATCCTAGTCTATCTCTAACTCCTACGTGTATATGTATTGTACTCTAACATCCCCATCAGTCGTAGTGGGAGTGAATCGGAAGATTGCGACCTGACCTGAAGTCTTTCTTGCGCTTCCGTCATCTCCTCCTCTCTGTCATCCTCAACTGCGTCTCTGATGGTCTTCCTCTCTTCCCTCCCCAAGTCACAGCGGGAGCGGCGTGGACGCAAGGGACAACGCAGACGCTTTGACTGGAGTTGTTGCCGATGAGTAGTTGTAGATGTTTCCCTTGGTGTCGATGTCGATGTAACCGATCATGATGTACCCATGGACGAGGTAGTCGTGGTCGATGTACTCGTCGTAGTCGTGGAAGCCGCAATGCCAGAGGCGCAAAAAATTGCGCGATTTTTATGACGGAGCTGCAATCATGTTTTTTGTTCTCGACGTTTTGCACCTTGTGGAGGTACCATCGAGGTAAAAGTTTTGCACCATGTGAGGTACCATCGGGGGGCGTCTTGCGGATGTCAGAGGACACGGTCATAGGTAGGTCCACCAATTTTGCCAAGATTGGAGGAAGCTCACCGAGCACACAACGGTTTTGCCAGGACCGTGTGCGCAGTTGTAGGGGCTTTCACTAAAAGTGATGCCGGTTTGTTGTCGATGCAATCTTATCCATTGGTGTCATGGCGTCTTGCAGAATTACTGTCAGAAGACGCATGTCCATCCTTGTGGACATTGTTGTTGTAGCGGCGGCAATGTGGACGATGCATGTCGATATTGCTTCTCATAGATGTACTCGACGATGAACTTGGCTTGTAGTCATACTGATGGATGTGATGGATGTCGATGTTCGGCTCGATGTAGTTCTACTCGGTGCAGTGTAGATCCTTGGTGTAGTCGTACGGCTTGATGGCGCAGCTGCTGACGGTAATGCATGGCTCGCTGGCCATGATGTCGCCGAGTGCCGGAGGTCGTATGGTTGATCACTGCATGTGTCACAAAAAAATTTGTGCAAGTCCACAACATGATGCTTGCTGGAGCTGGACTTGTTGACCGATCGATCTTGCATGCTAAGCGACGTCGGCACGTGTGAAGCAGGCTAACACTAGTGGAAAAAGGCCCTTTAGTCCCGGGCCCATAGGGCCTTTAGTCCCGGTTGCGCAACCGGGACTGCGTAATCGGGACTAAAGGCCCAAACCTTTAGTCCCGGTTATGTTACGAACCGGGACTAAAGGGTCCCCACGTGCCCGCTGTCGAGCGTCCGGGGTCGGAGACCCTTTAGTCCCAGTTGGTAACACCAACCTGGACTAAAGGTCTGCACGCTGGGTTTTAGGGTTTAGGGGTTCTTTTACTTTTTTTCATTTCAATTTTTTCATTTATTGTTTTCCTTTTTAGGGTTAAGGTTTTGCATTCAATTCGACGGTACTACATATATACAACATAGAAGGAACCATTACACAACATCGTAATAAATATAAGATCAAAGTGTGACCTAATTTAAAGAAGGGGTCAATATATATATATATATATGAATCTCAACACAATTGATGGTAATAAAATAATATTGTGAATATTATTTACGTACCCGAAGTTGTTCAAAGATTCTGCCCCTCTCACAGGTCGTCTCGCGAATGAACTCGCAGACGTAGAATCCACATAAATTATTCCTGGATCCCTGCCTGAGGCACTTTACGAGAACAGAGTTTAATCAAAATAATAATCAAGCATGATAATGTTATTGAAACTAGAATCAAACAGATGCGCGGGTCTAGCTAGTACTACTTACACTTAGTTCTTCAAATGTAAGCTCCTCTTTCCAATCACCCCGAGCCCTATTGGTGAACCGTTTCCAAGCCCTGGCAGGCAAAGAAAATGAATAAAGGACTTATTAATTACTAGATACCAGGAAATGAACAAAAGTTGCCGATATAGTGCCATAATGATTGAAATTACCTCTGGAGCATTTCACGCATGTCCTCCCACTTCTTGGAGTCATTACATAGCGGGTCCATGGATTATACTAGTCCTTTGTCAGGAACAATGATTAGCAGAACATAGTGGAACCTGCGCATGCATAACTCGTCAATTACACTTAACATCGAGTAAGCGAATAGAATGTGTATAAGACAGTAACACTCACCCGAAGTTGTAAGGAAATAGTATTTCCCTTTTGATTTCCTGTCTCTTTAACGCCCTTACCAAGAGGTCCTCCGTTTCCTTGGGTTTTGTTAGTAGATTATGTTGATGAACGACATCTGGGTCAACGAACCCAACGTCATAGATTCGTCCTTGTTTGCATTCGAGAACCTTCAATCTACATAATAGAGTGAGGATAATTATACATGCAATGAACGAGCTGAGCTAGAGACTTAATTACAGAAAAATACTTACAGACAATAGGCACTGACGATAGATTTGTCGATGGCGTCTTGATTGAATAACTGAAATAATTCTTCAAATTCAATGTGTATCTCGGCATTTCCACGCAAGAAATGCTCATCTTTAATTCCCAAAATGAGCCAGTTTGTCCCTTTCTTTGCTTCTTCCATGTACCACTGATGCAATCTTCGCATTTTTGTTGGTAGCTTCGGGACCTCCTCAGGTCTGACAAGAGGCTTCCCGTGCTGGTATTTGTATGCGAACTTAGGCATGGGATACTCTTGTATAGATCCTAAGTATTCAGCCATAGACAAACCAAGCTCACCAGTCATTTCTTTGATTAGTTTTGTACAGTCCGGATCATAAGCAGGGATATCGGAAAACACATTGAGCGGGGGGCACGATTGGTTTTCCTGTTCTCCGAGCTGGGGAACTTTTCTCCCGCTTGCACGCGCCCGCTGCACCTGAGATTCACGTGACTTCATAATAGAGCGGTCGTAGTCTGGTAACTTCTCCTCAGCCGTTGGTCGCCTCAGGTTTTCCAAACATTTCTTCAGTTTTGCCGGATCTATTTTCTCCACTGGCTCCGGCCGTTTCGGTGCTAACTGACATTTCACATCCACGTCTACTTCTCTGGCAAGTTCCTCATCAGTCATCTCGTAAGCTAACTTCTTGGTAGGAGCGGCCTTTTTCGCTTTCTTCGTTGAGGATTTTCGAGGAGCTGTAGCACTAGCCGCCGGAGCGGCACCGGCGATGCTCTTCCGCTTTAGAACCCGAGGCTGAGGCGGCGGAGGCGGCTGAGCCTGCTGAGGCGGCGAAGGCGGCTGAGTCTGTTGAGTCGGCGGAGATGGTTGATTCTGCCGCGGCGGCGAAGGAGGCTGAGTCGGGTGAGGCAACGGAGATAGCTGACGCGGCGGAGTCGGATGAGGCGGCGCAGACGGGGGAGGTGGCGGAGACAGTGGCCTTGGCTTTCAATTTGGAAGCACAATGTGTTCCTTCCGCTATAGAATAGTAGTTTTTCTACCATCTCTCAGTGCAGTCTCCCCTTCATCTGTAGGGTAGTCAAGTTCCAGGTCCTCAAATCCCTTTATAACTTCATCCACTGCGACAACAGCATAGCCATCTAGAATCGGAGAGGAATGGTAAGTTTCATTCGGTACAGGAGCTAAGACTACGCCGACCGCCACCTTCACGGTTAGGTTCATCAATGGAGCATGTAGCTCACAATTTTCTCTCTCCGTGATATCATCCACGGGGGGTAGCGACGAGCCGAGATATCTGGCCGAACGAGCTCCGTAGAAGCCACGCTGCTTTTCCGCTGAGATGGTGGGCCACTCTTTTCCAATGCAGGACCTTCGTGCCACTGAGATTGGCCGGTAGCTTGCTGGCTGGTAAGTGCATCTAGTATCTCTTGCTGCCTCGTTAGTTTTTCTTCGATCTGCTTCAGCCGGTCTGCCTCCTTTTCTTTTTCCTCCCTCAGCTTCTATAAGTGCCACTGCAGTCGGGAAACCCATACTTCCACGGAACGGAGCCTTCTGTGCATCGTGTTCGTCCACTATGTTCTTTATTCCTAAGGGCGCGTGTCAGCTCGTCGTTCTCTCTGTCTGGATGGAACTTCCCGTCCTGTACCTCCTTCATTATCTTTTTAAGTTCAGTGAGGGGGGTTGCAAGTTGTGCTTTTGTAAAAATGCACTTCCCTGTTTCTGGGTGCAACTTTCCCCCATGCCCGTAGAACCAAAGCTTTGCCCGTTCAGCCCACTCCTGCATCTCAGGAATTATCCCTTTTTCAAGCAGGTCGTTCTCATCTTTCTCCAACTTAGGCTTGGTAGCCCTGTAGCCACCTGACCCCATGCTATGGTGATATTCTTTCTTTCCAGCATTTTTCTTATTTATTGCTGACCTTTTCTTAGCCTCCTCCGATGTCTTGTACTCGACAAATTCGTCCCAGTGATCTTTTAGCTTCTCATACGCTCCAGTGAACTCCGGAGTCTTTCCTTGAAGGACATAATCCTTGTTCAATCTTTTCTTCCAGTTGATAAATTGTTCGGCCATCTTCTTAAGTGTCCACTCCTTGACCTTTTCCTCTATGGGATCCTTGTTATTTTCATCCCCCTCTAATGGATGAGCGTCGTCCAAATCATTTTGACGAGGTAGCGTGAAATTAGCCATGAGCGTACTCCAAAGCATGTCTTTGGCTCTTCCGTCGACAAAACTAGCACATGAGCGTCGTCCAGCCGCCTTTGTCTTATTCCAGTCCTGAATGGTGATCGGGATGTTTTCCCTAACAACAACTCCGCATTGACTTATAAATACTGTGGCATGCGTCACGGGAAGAATCGGTCTGCCATCTTCAGCTATGGCTTCGATCTTGTACCTTTCATTGTTCTCCAACCTTTTGGCTGGGCCTCGTTTGTTGTCAGAAGATTTGCTCGATCCGGAGGGCTAAAAGAATAAATAGCGTTAATATATGCATATACAAATCAAATAATGCATTTAGTCAACAGAGGGTAAATTAATATACCTCACCGGACCCTGTAGTAATTAAGGTTCGATAACCGGAGCCGTCAGCTTCTATCTCCACTCCCTCACCGGAGTCGTTCAAAAAGCTCGAGGTGATATCGACGTCATATTCACCGCGGATCATATCCTCCAATATGTTTTCCTGATCTTCGTCTCTGCCGTGATCCATAGTTTCTACAATTTTTATTATACAAAAGTACTAAATTTTTATTAACAACATAGATCACTAATTAATTGCCAATTGCAATTTTTATTACACAAATACTATATTACATTGAAATCTTTATTATTTAGCTAAGTTAATATTGCCAATTGCATGTGCTCACAACCAACATGCAATTGGCAATAACAAGTATTATAACAAGTAGTAACAAGTATTATAACAAATATTATAAATTTTTAACAAGTATTATATCAAGTATTAACAAGTACTATAATTGTTTACAAGTATTATAATTCTACAATTTTAACAAGTCTCTGCCGTATTATAATTCTAAAATACTAAAATTTCTAACATTCTAACTAAAATTCTAACATTCTAACTAAAATTCTAACATTCTAACTAAAATTCTAACTAAAAATTCTAACTAAAAGTGCTAACATTCTAAATTTTTCTAAAAATTCTAACATTCTAACTAAAATTCTAAATAAAATCTAACATTCTAACTAAAATTCTAACAAAAAAAAGAATGAAATTTCTACCTTTTGCTACGGCCGGAGAGGTGGAGGTCGGAGGGCGGACGGCGCACCGGGAACGGGCCGTAGGAGAGGGCGGCCGACGAGCGGGAACGACCGGAGGCAGAGGAGGAGAACAACGGAGGAGGAGGGCGGCCGGCGAGGAGGAGCTCTCGGGCGGAGGAGGAGAACACGATGAGGAGGAGCTCGGCCGGCGAGCGGCGGCGCGTGGAGGGCAGCAGCGGCGGCGGCGCGTGCAGGGTGGGGTGGCGCGTGGAGGCCGGCGGCGGGCTCGGGCGGCGTGGCGGATTTGGGCAGCCTGCCGACGTCGGTTTCGTTGCGCGCTCCTGGTCCTTGTGTTCTTCGCGAGATCGAGAATGAGGGAGTTAGGGGAGGCAGAGAGCAAGTTATAGGATAGGGCTTTCATCCTGGTTCGTGGCTGGAACCGGGAAGACCCTTCCGTCCCGGTTGGTGGCTCCAACCGGGACGAAAGGTGACCCTTTAGTCTCGGTTTAAACTAAAGGTGTTTTTCAGTGGCACCGAAAAGGAGCGCACCAAAACAACCTTTAGTCCCGGTTCCATCCACGAACCGGGACTAAAGGTGCTTTTGGAAATTAAATTTTGGGCGCGAACACCGTAGTTTAGTTTGTTTTTTTGAAAAATGTAATAAACTTATAAATTCAATATCTTTTCATCTTTTTATCAGAAAAATGCAAGTAATATATCAAATTGTTCAGAAAAATGTAATCTATCTATTTATGACAAATTCATTTTTGTTTGAGATTTGAGGTGAATTCATTTAAGTACAAAATTTGAAATTTGAACTCCATTAAGTCATTAAACTTATAAATTCAATATCTTTTGACCTGTTTATCAGAAAAATGCAATTAAAAAAATCAAATTGTTGATAAAAATGTAATCTATCTATTTATAACAAATTCATTTTTGTTTGAGATTTGAGGTAAATTCATTTAATTACCAATTTGGAATTTGAACTCCATTAAGTCATTAAACATACATATTTTCTGTTTCACTTTTCTACCCCCTTTTTTATGCCGGTACCAGGTGTAGTATGCCCAATCAAGAAGAAGCACAAGGATCATGTGTTTTCATTTGAACACTTGTGAGTCGTTGGATCAGCGGTGTGTTTGTTTCGAGCGCTTGTGAGCCGTTGGATCTCAAGCAGAAGATAAGGCACACATATCAACGCTCCTTTAGTCCCGGTTCTAGCTACCAACCGGGACTAAAGGTAAAGAGTTGCCCTGATATTTTAGCTATAAATACCCACCATGAGGAGGAGATGAATAACAAGAGCACGATAACAATAGAAAGAGAAGACAGAGGACTCCTATATGCACGAGCTTCTTGAAGATGTCATTGGGCAGTGACCTATGACATCTTCAAGGGGCTCGGCATAGAAGCATTCTCTCAATGCTAAGAGGGTTCATACTGTAGTCAAGCTAGCCGGAATGCGAAGACAGAGGACTCCTCTATGCACGAGCTTCTCGAAGATGTCATTGGGCAGTGACCTATGACATCTTCGAGGGGCTCGGCATAGAAGCGTTCTCTCAGTGTTAAGAGGGTTCATACTGTAGTCAAGCTAGTCTGAAAGGCAAAGACAGAGGCCATCTCTATGCCCGAGCTTCTCGAAGATGTCCTTGGGCAGTGACCTAGGACATCTTCGAGGGGCTCGGCATAGAAGTGTTCTCTTAGTGCAAAGATGTCAACAAAATAACATACACATGTGTGCCAAGTTTGAGAACACTCATACATAAATATTTAATATATTATTACACATAACCAACATCCCCATCTGTCGGGGATATGAACCCCGGATATCCCAAAGAGATCCATTTCTTCAGAACTCCCCGAGCCGGTTGAACGAGTGCCGGCTGAAACCTGCCGGCTGAATCCAGCCGCCTGCGTCTACCCGGATACGGACGTCCGGCTGGGCTGGAGCCGGACGCACCAACCGACAACTCCGTACGAGTGGGCCAGGCCCGTATAACCGCTCCGGGTGAACAGTACTCCTTGTCGGGCATCTCCTGTACAGAATCATGGCAACAAGCTCCAGCCGGCTCAGAAAGTAGTGATGTCATAGGGACAAACTTGTAACTTCCCTGTAACCGAAAACCCTAGCCCGCTGCCTATATAAAGCGGGCTAGAGCCTCCTGCGCGAGGTAAGTAGAAGAGACCTACATGCACACAGGCGACTAGAACACCCACGTAGCATCACCTTCAACCTCCAGCCGGCTGCCACCCGAAACAGCTCAAGGAGCACCATTGTAGCCCGATTCTGTGATCAAGCAATAAGAACAAGAAGAGCAGGACGTAGGGGTGTTACCTCCACAAGGAGGGCCCTGAACCTGGGTAACTAGCGTGTGTTTGCGTGCTTGTTGCCCAATCCCGCGCGAGCATCCATCGTTGCCTGCCCCATACTTCTTTCCATCTCTGATGGATATGCCGTGCAACCCACCACGACATTTGGCGCCCACCGTGGGGCTCGCGACGAGCGGAGTCACGTTCTGCGCGGGATCCCGGACCGTAGATGATCGGCGGATCGTCTCCGGCCTCGTGCTCTCCATCGGCTCCATCGGCTGCGTCCTCGACAACACCAAGAGCTTCGCCGACGTGGGCTTCACCAGCGGAGGCACGGTCGTCACCCTTGGCGAGTTCCACGTCTACGTCGCCGTCGCCGCCAAGGAATACCCGGAGGTGGTCTACTCAAGCTTGGCTCCTTCGATCTTCGACGCCAGCACCTGCGACGACGACGCCGCCTTCGGCTACCTCAACTCCGGCGACGCCGACCGCGACGACGTCAAGCTCAACGTCTACGCCGAGGTGCACATGGTCGAGCACGCGGCGGCGGGAGGCGCCGTCGCCGCTACTGTTCATGAAGCTGGCGAACCCTCTCGTTTCCAGCGCAACCTTGAGGCCGACTTCGAGCTGCTAAGCACCCCCATCGCGCCGGGTGCGGATCCAGCCAAGGCGGCGGCTGAACTCGAGAGGATGCGTCAACAGATATACGACAAGGCTCTTCACCTCGCATCAACACAGCGCCGGCTCAACGCCACGATGCGCGAGTACAACACCGCCCACGGCTTCGAGCCGGCAAGGGGCAACACGGAGAAGCTGAATGAGGTCAGGCGCAAAGGAGGGGATCTCGGCGGTGTCCTGAACCCGTGCCGGCCAGCCGCACGAGCATTCGGACATCATCCTGCCCGAGTACAGCAACCCGGTGCAAAACATGAAGGCTGCGGAGGCGGCCGCAGCAGAGCTACCCCATCTCCAAGGCGAGGAGCTACGCCAACAAGCACGCCGGGTCCAAGAGCTCATCGCCGCGGCCAACCGGCAGCAACGCGAAACCGAGGCGACGGCGAGCCGAGAACATCATGAGCCGCCTCCAGGCTACGATCCAGCCGGCAAGTCCAAGCAAGGCGCTGAGGCGTCATCCACAAGCCGCGGAAGGGCGAAGGACAAGCAACCACGAGCTCATCGCGAGGGGAGCGCAAGCTCGCATCCTCGTGATCACGGCCGCGATCCGGCTGGACGACGCGAAGACGGCAACCGGAACGGGCCGCAAACCGGCCGCAGCGTCAAGGAGCGAATCGGACACAAGGTCACCATCGAGGAGCGCCTGGGACCGCTGGGGCCCGAAACAAGCCATGACGCTCGCCTCCACATCGACGCGCTCAAGGCGTCAAGCATCATCAAGGAGGAAGACATCGCCGCACATCGCTGCTTTGGACCTCGCATCCGGACCGAGCAGTTCCCGCGGGGATTCACCCTCCCAAGGGATACACCCAAGTACAACGGCACCGCGAAGCCGGAAGACTGGCTCGCCGATTACGTCACGGCGGTCAACATCGCAGGCGGCAACAAGCGAGTGGCCGTACGCTACGTGCCACTCATGCTCCAGGGGTCGGCTCGGACTTGGCTGAACAGCCTGCCGGCTGAAAGCGTCAACAGCTGGCTGGACTTTGAGGAGGCGTTCAACTGCAATTTCACCGGCACCTACTTGCGCCCCGGCAACGCACAGCTGCTCGCGCTGTGCAAGCAGAAGGACGGCGAGTCGGACCGAGCCTACCTCACCCGGTGGACTAGCCTACGCAACTCCTGCGAGGGAATCCTCGAGCTCCAAGCCGTCCAGTACTTCATTCAAGGTTGCCGAGACCAGACGCTGCTCAAGCACAGGCTCCTAAGGAAGAGCCCGAAGACCATGGCGGAACTCATGGCGATCGCCGACGAATACGCCACCGCCGACGCGGGCATGACCAACCCGATCCGACTCGACGAAGCCGGAAGAATTATTACGACGGAGCCGGCTGCACGCCGCAGCCGGGCGGAGAACCAGGAAGGAGGAAAATCGACCCGGCGTGACTCCGACGCAGCCGGCAAGCGCAAGTCCACAGACGACCGCGTCGAGTCCAAGGTCGTCGCCACTACCGAGGGAAGGCCGGCAGGAGGCTTCGACAACCGCCGCATGAGGACGAGCAGCGACATGCGCCGGACGAGGGCGAGGAACAGCTACGAGTTCCTACTCGATCAACCGTGCCGGAACCATGGCGACCGGCCAGCGAACCACACCGTTCGGCAATGCAACCTCGGCCGCCCAAGGCCACCACCGTACGAGCGACGAAATCCGCCTCCGCCTCTGGACGAAGCCGGACGAGACGATCGAAGACGTGACGACGGACGGCGCGAAGACAGGAATCGCGATGATCGCCAACGCGAAGAACAGAGGAGGGAGCGCCTTCCTGCTCCGCCTCCAAGGGGTCCAGACGGCTACCAGAATCCGGATGCCGCCTACATCGTGTTCGTCAGCGAACGCGACGACAAGCGAAGCCGGCGCGAGCGATTCAAGGAGGTGAATGCGGTGGTTCCACCCGTCCCCCAGTACCTCAACTGGTCACAAGAACCAATCACGTGGGACCGCCGCGACCACCCGGAGCTGATGCCCAACCCAGGCGGCTATGCTCTAGTCCTGGAGCCCATGATCATCTCCACCAAGCGCGCCTGCACCTTCTCACGCGTCCTCATCGACGGGGGCAGCAGCATCAACATCCTCTACCGCGACACGCTGGAGAAGCTGGGAGTCTCCGAGTCCAGCTTGACGCCGAGCCGGACGGTCTTCCACGGCATCGTGCCGGGCGAGCCGGCTCATCCATGGGCCTCATCCGGCTGGACGTCCTATTCGGCACCAAGAGCAATCACCGCCGCGAGACCGTCTCCTTCGAGGTGGTCAACCACTCCAGCGCCTACCACGCCATCCTCGGGCGGCCGGCGCTCGCCAAGTTCATGGCGGTGCCACACTACGCCTACCTCAAGATGAAGCTACCAGGCCCACGCGGGATCATCACCGTCGCCGGAGACTACAAGCGCTCCATCGCCTGCGCCTCGGACAGCGCGAAGGTGGCTGAGACCATGGTCTGCAACGAGGAGATGAAGCAATTCAAGCGCAAGGCCAGCGAGGAAAAGCTGGAGATTCCGGAGTCGGCCAAGCCGGCTGGCGAGTCGAATTTCCAGGCGGCGCGAGACACAAAGAAGATCTACTTCGACGACAACGACAAATCCAAGTTCGTCACTATGGGGGCGAGCCTGGACCCCAAATAGGAAAGCGCGCTCGTCGAGTTCCTCCGTGAGAACCGGGACATCTTCGCGTGGTCCCCCAAGGACATGCCGGGTGTACCGAGGGAACTCGCCGAGCACTCTCTACACGTCCGGCCAGACGCCAAGCCGGTGAAGCAGTCCCTGCGACGCTTCGCGGAAGGAAGAAGACAGTTGATAGGAGAAGAGATAGCACGGCTACTCGCGGCCGGATTCATCAAGGAAGTACAACACACGGAGTGGCTGGCCAATCCGGTGATGGTGGAAAAGAAGAACAAGCGGTGGCGGATGTGTATCGATTACACCCACCTCAACAAGGCTTGCCCTAAGGACCCCTTCGCATTGCCGCGCATCGACCAGGTGATCGACTCCACGGCCGGCTGCGACCTCCTCTCCCTCCTCGACGCCTACTCCGGTTACCACCAAATTCCGCTGAACCCGGATGACCAGCTCAAGACCGCCTTCATCACCCCCTACGGCCCATACTGCTACACCACCATGCCGTTCGGCTTGAAGAACGCGGGGCAACATACCAGCGCTGCATGCAGAAATGCTTGCACGACCAGATCGGTCGCAACGCGCACGCCTACGTCGACGATGTCGTCATCAAGACCAAGGAGAAGCACACCCTCCTCACCGACCTCAAGGAAACCTTCGACAACTTGCGCCGCTTCCAGATGAAGCTCAACCCGGAGAAATGTGTGTTCGGCGTTCCAGCCGGACAGCTACTCGGCTACCTTGTGTCGGCACGAGGAATCGAGGCCAACCCGGAGAAAATCGCCGCCATCGACAACATGCGACAACCAAGAAGCGTCAAGGACATCCAAAAGTTCACCGGTTGCCTGGCATCCCTCAGCCGCTTCATCAGCCGGCTCGGTGAGAAGGCTCTCCCGCTCTACCATTTACTGAAGAAGACTGACAAGTTCGTCTGGAGCGACGCGGCAGACGCCGCCTTCAAGGAACTCAAGCGTGCGATGGCCACCACCCCGGTCTTAGCACCTCCGGCTCCGAAGGAGCCCATGCTCATGTACATTGCCGCCTCCAACCTAGTCGTCAGCGTCGTCCTGGTGGTGGAACGAGATGAAGCCGGCAAGCAGCGGCCGATTCAGCGGCCAGTCTACTACCTCAGCGAGGTGCTCTCGCAGTCAAAGCAAAATTACCCACACTACCAGAAGCTCGTATACGGCGTGTACATGGCAACGAAGAAGCTGAAGCACTACTTCCAAGAGCATCCGATCAAAGTGATAAGCGACGCTCCGCTTGCCGAGATCATAGGCAACAAGGACGCAACCGGCAGAGTCGCGAAATGGGCGATCAACCTGACGGCGCACGGAGTCGAATATGACAAGAGAACAGCGATCAAGTCACAGGAGCTGGCTGACTTTCTAGCCGACTGGACGGAGACGGACCACGTGCCGCCGCCACCCGACTCCGGCGAACATTGGCTCATGCACTTCGACGGTTCCAAAAGATACTGGGGACTCGGCGCCGGAGTCGTCCTCACCTCACCCAAGGGGGGCCGACTCGAGTACGTGCTACAAATCCACTTCACGGCGTCCAACAATGTAGCCGAATATGAAGCTCTCGCGCATGGCCTCAAGCTCGCCAAGGCCATGAACATCAAGCGGATCCTCTGCTACGGCGACTCCGACTTGGTGATCCAGCAGACCACTGGTCATTGGGACGCCAAGGACCCCAACATGGCCGCCTACCGCTTCTTCGTCCAGCAACTCGCGGGATGCTTCGACGGATGCGAATTCCACCACATCCACCGCTCCAACAACGAGGCAGCTGACACTTTGGCGAACATTGGTTCTCTTCGCGAGGAAATCCCACCCGGCGTCGCCCTTGAGAAGCTGTACAAGCCATCCATCACGCCGTGTCCCGGCTCCGACTCCATCCGGATGCCGCCAGGCGCGGAGTCGGCTGGGCCGGCTCCAGGCGAGCCGGAAACCGTCGAGGTCCTCGTCATCGAAGAGGCTCCGCCATGGACCCAACCCTTCCTCGCCTACCTCGCCAATGACGAGCTCCCGGCGGACGAACTCATCGCCAGGCAAATCAAACGCCGAGCAAGTGCTTACACCATCATCAACAACGAGCTATACAAACGCAGTGTCTCTGGAATATTCCAGCGCTGTGTGAACCAAGAAGAAGGAATCAAGATCCTCAAAGAAATCCATCAAGGCGAATGCGGTCATCACGCGTCCTCCAGGGCGATTGTGGCTAAGGCATTCAGGCACGGGTTCTACTGGCCGACTGCGCTGGCGGACGCAAACCAGCTGGTCCGGCTCTGCAACGGCTGCCAACGATTCGCAACGCAGAAGCACACGCCGGCTTCAGCACTCAAGACAATTCCTATCACCTGGCCGTTTGCCGTCTGGGGGCTCGACATGGTCGGCCCGCTGAGAAGATCCAGTGGAGGCATGACACACTTGCTAGTAGCCGTCGACAAGTTCACGAAATGGATTGAAGCCAAGCCGATCAAGAAGCTGGATGGACCAACAGCAGTCAAGTTCTTCAAAAGCATCATCTACCGCTTCGGCTACCCCAACAGCATCATCACGGATAACGGGTCGAACTTCGTCAAGGGAGAATTCGCCAAGTTCTGCGGCAGGACCGGCATCCGGCTCGACGTGGCCTCCGTCGCACACCCGCAGTCAAATGGGCAGGTCGAGCGGGCAAACGGCCTCATCCTATCCGGCATCAAGCCTCGGTTGCTCGAACCACTCGAGCGAGCAGCCGGCGCATGGGAAGAAGAGCTACCTTCCGTCCTCTGGAGCCTAAGGACAACCCCGAATCGCTCAACCGGCTTCACCCCCTTCTTCCTCGTCCACGGGGCTGAAGCCGTCATGCCAACTGACATCGAGCATGATGCGCCCCGAATCGTGCTGTACACAGAAGCAGAAGCTAAACAAGCCTACGAAGACGGAATGGACCTGCTCGAGGAAGCGCGCCAGCTTGCCGAGTCAAGGTCGGCGATGTATCAGCAAAAACTACGCAACTACCACAGCCGGCAGGTCAGGCCTGTCCGCTTTCGAGAAGGCGACCTCGTGCTACGACTAATCCAAGACACAAAGAACATGCACAAGCTTTCATCACCCTGGGAAGGACCATTCATCGTAAGCAAAGCGCTCATCAACGACGCATACTACTTGATCGACGCCCGCGAGCACAAAAAGGACACGATGGACAAGGAAGGTGATGAAACGGAAAGGCCATGGAACGCATCACTCTTGCGTCGATTCTACACCTGAGAAAGAACCATGTATGTATCACCTATGCTATCAATAAAGAAATGAGAATGATGAGCACATGAGCAGTTTTTCGCAACTCTTTTCTGCATTCCCTTTCCGGTTCCTCCGGCAGCCGGCAAGCTTGCCTTTAGCGGCCGTGTAGCGTGACTAACCCCTAAACGGCTAACTCTTCGAATCCGGTTAAGGCCGGCAAGAGAACAAGCTGGAGGGGGCCAACAACGTGAAAAACGCATAAAGGGAAGTACTGCCGGCTGGAAAAATGTTGTTCTATAAACTCGGCCAAGCCGGCAGTCGGCAACCACTTCTCCTATTACGGACGATTAACTACACAACGCTAAACGGCTAACTCTTCGGATCCGGTTAAGGCCGGCAAGAGAATAAGCTGGAGGCCGACTGTATGCGAAAGACGTAAGAAACAGAAATCGTTGCCGGCTGAGAAAACTCTGGCCCAACAAACCGGATCCTAACGTTATAGTAGTGTGCATGATACCGCTGGACGGTGAAGTGCACACGAATGACGGCGGGAGAGGCTACAGGCGAGTGCGAAATTAAGTTAAGCAAAGTAAAAGTATTCTCCATGATTAAAAGAGCGGGCTAACCACTTCATCGTTTCATTTCACGCACGAAAATGCCGCCAACCGGCTTCGAGAGCTCAAGCCGGACACAAGCACGACGAGCAGAAAATTAAAACTGCGCACAAGTAAACAAATACAGGAACAAAAGCAGGTAGCATTCAACATCAAGAGCAAGGCCTTACAGACAGGAGCTAAACAACGAGACAAAAGAAGGAAGTCCACAGGCGGACGACCTCGCTTACACGCCAAGGCGGCTACCGGATAACCTAAAACTAAGCGGGAGGCGGAGTCATATCGTCATCGCTCTCCTCCCACTCCTTGAGGCACAAGGTGCCGTCGAAGACCTTGACGTAGAAGACCCCCGTCTGACGCTTCAGCTGGAAGTGGATGACGAAGGCAGAATCCAGGCGGAAGAACTTGGCGAAAGCCTTCCACCCGGAGAAGAACTCGACGCGGCGGCGCCCCCCCCCCCCCCCGCCTCCGTGGCCGGCGGTGACGCGAGCCAACACCTCCCAGGGCCCTTGGCGAGCGCCAACCCAATGGAGGAGGAACCTGAAGGGGCCATCCCCCTCAAGCGCGTCGGTGATGGCGAAGGGTAGCAGCTGTACACGCTGCACGGGCTCGTACAGCACCAAGACAAATTCGGAGATTGGGAAGTTATCCCAGTCACCAAAGATCGGGGACTCCGAGCGGGCAGGAGAGGGGCGCCGCGACGGCGGCGCCTCCATCACCGCCGTGGTTAAGCTTTGGCGGCCGGCCCCGGCCGCGCTTGGCGCCCGCATTGGAGGTTCCTTCAACATCGGTCTTCCGGGGGCGCCCCCTGCCGCGCTTCATCGTTACGGGAGGAGTCATCTCAATCTCCTTCTTCGGGGCCATATCTGAGAAGGGAGAACTGGAGACGCGAGAGTGAGAAGACGAAGATGAAGAAGAAAACACGCCGGCGTGGATACTTATAATGAGGCAGAGAAGCAAGGCAACCGTCAGCGGCCCATCTCCAAGCGACGCGTGTCATCAGCGCAGGAGATGGCGAAACCGAGGGGGCAAAACGCGAAGCGCGAGAGTCAACACGATGCAAAGGCGACACGTGGCCTGCAAATGGCCCAAGGAGGCGAACCGATTCCCGGAGGCTGCGCAGCCGGCAAGCCGGTTCCGCAGACCCGGACGCAATTCTACAACACCCCAAGTCACGGACTCGGGGGCTGCCACGCCGTCAGCCGGCAGAAAATTCCCAGGGGCTGCGCAGCCGGCAAGCCGGTTCCGCAGACCCGGACGCAATTCTACAACACCCCAAGTCACGGACTCGGGGGCTGCCACGCCGTCAGCCGGCAGAAAATTCCCGGGGGCTGCGCAGCCGGCAAGCCGGTTCCGCAGACCCGGACGCAATTCTACAACACCCCAAGTCACGGACTCGGGGGCTGCCACGCCGTCAGCCGGCAGAAAATTCCCGAGGGCTGCGCAGCCGGCAAGCCGGTTCCGCAGACCCGGACGCAATCCTACAACACCCCAAGTCACGGACTCGGGGGCTGCCACGCCGTCAGCCGGCAGAAAATTCCCGTGGGCTGCGCAGCCGGCAAGCCGGTTCCGCAGACCCGGACGCATAACTACATCACCCCAAGTCACGGACTCGGGGGCTGCCACGCCGTCAGCCGGCAGAAAATTCCCGGGGGCTGCGCAGCCGGCAAGCCGGCTCCGCAGGCCCGGACGCATAACTACATCACCCCGAGCCACGGACTCGGGGGCCGCACGATATCAGGACGGTGAAAGAAAAACACAAAACAAGAAAAGAACATAAAATTTCGACCCGGATCGATGCTCAAACCGGCCCAAAATTCGGGGGCTAGGCATGGTGATTATCATCACCAAAACAAGCACAATGGCCCAACAATCACAAAGACAACAGCATTTGAAGACAGCAAGCAGTACGACGAAAGATAATCATCAGTACAGAAGATAGCAAGTTCTACAGTTACGCCCGGCATTCCAGGGAGGTAAATTTAGTCAAGGAGCAGCGGGATCGGTGGCAGCAGCAGCGTCGCCGGCTCCAGCATCTTCAGTCGGCCGTGCCGTCGCGGACGGCTCAGCAGGCACCAACTTCGTCAAGTCCACCGCCTCGGCAATTCTCCCTGAGGCCATGAGGATCTCCGGACGCAGACTCGCGAGGGACGTTCCCGTGCGGAAGCCACCCACCAGCATGCTCATCTGCACGCTCGGATACCATGACTTCACCAAGGCCAACGCCATGTCGGCACCTCCACGCGCCGCCATCTCCACCTGCTCGTTGATGCTGGCTGGCGCCCCTTCAAGCCGGGCGGACAAGTCATGGAGAGCAGCTGGCAAGGGAGCATCCAGCCACAGGTACTCGAGCACGCCGTCGGCCGCTTCCTTCAACCGTTTGAACTCCTGGCCGAATCGGAGAAGACGGGAGGCGGCAGTCGGAGCAGACCCAGCAGCGGCACCAGAGGACTCCGGTCGGGAATGAGCCGAGGCAGCGTCTTTCTGGATTTACGCGTCTACCTCGGGATAAAGGCCTGCGTTTCAAACCGGTGAGGCCGAGTAGAAGACCCCAAACAAGAGGTCAAGGAGAAAGAGACCTCACTTACCGAGGATCAGTTCGTTCACGCGCTCAACCTCCTTGATCAGGCCGCCCACCAGCTACTCATGCTCGAGCTCACGCGCCTTGGCCGCCTGGACGATCTGGTCGTTGGCCTCGACGGACTCCTTCAGCTGGATCCTCAGCTCGACCGCATTCTCGCGGAGTGACTCGACCTCGCCCCGTCTCCATCGCTCAGCTTCCCGCAGTTTCGCCGCTTCCTCGCCCAGCCGGACGATTTCCAGGCGGCGCTCCTCCAACGTCTTTTCCGCCATCTGGAGATCGGCCTTGGCCAATGCCAGGGCGGCGTCCTTCTCCTTCAGTTGCCTCTCCAAACCAGTGCGGGAGGCGGTATCGCCTGGGGGGGCGAGTCATCATCGGGTCAAGACATGCAAGAAAGAATACAGAACGACAAGACATAGGATGCGAGCAAGAAAGAAAACCGGACCTTTGGCCGCCTCAAGCTCTCGCCTGAGCAAAGTCGTCTCCTTGGCCGCCTCGGCAAAGCCATACTCTATGGAGGAGCAGAGCAATGTTATGTTGGCCAGGTTCTCCTTGGCCTTCTGCTCCACCAGCGTGGCGAGAGGGAACTTCCCCGATACGTCGGGCAGGGCCGGCACCGACCCGGAGTACGGAGGAGAAGACACCAAGATAGATTGGTGAGGACCGGGGAGCGAAGCCGTCACCCCCGCTATGGCCTTGTCCTTGGCCGTTTCGGCCACTGACGTGGAAGGAGTGGGGAAGGCGAGGTATCCGGCCCCGGCGCCGGGCCGGAGAACTATCTGGAAAGCATCCACCAACGCCTCAGTGCGCTTCCCGCCTCCGGAGAGTTCCTCCCCGCCCTTCACAGGAACGGCGAAGTCGTCATCCGGCCGCTTTGTAGGGGCCGGCACCACTTCAACCTCAGCACCGGCCTCCGCGGTCTTGCCGGCGTCCACGCCCGCTCCCGTCGTCTCCTTGGCCGCCTGCGCAGCAGCCAGCCGCCTCTCGGCTGTCCTGGCGTCCATCTCATCCTGGATCGAATCCGCCTGCGCTAGCTCCGCGTAAATAGCTTTTTCCATACCTTCAATGCCCAAGTCATAACCAGGATCAGCAGCAAGAATAGGATTAACCACCTGGACGCTGGTTCCGCCGGCGAGAGATTCCGCCCTCTCCATGCCCTCCGCCTCCGCAGTCGTCTTCTCCCCATCCTCCCTTGAGGTCATCAACTGCTCCACAGTCAGACCAGCGTCAGACGCTTCCAAGGCCAAATCCGCCTGCGTCATCTGAGCATAAAACTCCTTCTCCAAATCACCCGGATTCAAATCATAAATAAAATCACCACCGGAAGCACGACCAATCACCTCATCGTTGGCCCCACCAGTTGGGACATCCGCCTTCTCCGCCAGCCTGGCGTCGATCTCGGCCCTGATATCGGCCACAATCGCATCTCACTGGGCCTCTGCCGAAAGTTTCCCGGCGGGCATCAAGCCGGCCGTAGTAGGCCGGGATGACGAAGAAGCCAACTTTTTGGCGGGCAGCATGCCCCGCTTCTCGAATGTGCCCCTCCGCTTGTGGGGCACGGTGCCTGCATCAACATCGATGGCCGAGTTCGACCGCCTCTCCTTCAGGGCCCGCCGGGGAAGAATTGCTTTCTTCTTCCGCGCCGCCGCCTCCAACTCCTTGGTCCTGCGGGAGGACGGCGCCGGCTTGGAGGCTGGCACGGAAGAGGAACCTTCTGAGTCCGGCTCGGAACCGCTGGAAAGATCTACTACCACACGCACGACATTGTCAGTTTGCCCGGCGGCGTCGGGCTCAGGAGACTTACCGCGGGACAACGAAACCGGAGGGGGGACGTCGCGCTCGAGGTCCTCGTCCCTGTAGGCTGCCGAATCGGATCGGAGCCGGCAGAGGGGACAGGGCTCATCGCGGTGCGGGCGGCGTCGTCATCGCCTCCGCCATCTTCACCAACATCGGCACCCCCACCGGACGATTCGGTGGTGTCACCGCGCCTGTCCGAGACGACATGGGCGCCGCCGCCCAATTCATCCTCAGCGGTGGCATCTGTTTCTCCTCCCGCTTGCTCGTCGGAGGAATCCTCCTCCAGCATGGCCGTCAGCCGCTTGGAAAAGGGACCGCAGACGTCAGGCTCGAAGACGACTTCGAAGTCTTCAACCCTCTGGAGCTCGCAAAGCTGTACAACGGGACGACTGGGTCAAGCGGCAGCCGGACGAAGGAATTGAAGACGGACTAGAAAGCAATGACTAACCTCAGGAGCACGTTCCGAGCGGGTGAATGGATCGAATCCAAAATCCCAGTCCACCTCGATCCTGTCGGTGATGAGGCGGGAAACCCACGCGCGGAGGTTCGCCGGCGCCGGCACCTCAAAGCTGACCCGGGTAGGATCCTGGAGACCGGAGTAGAAGCACATCTTGTGCGAACGCGCCTGCAGCGGGTATATCCGCCTTGACAGCCACGCCAGGGTCAGGTCCCTGGCCGTTAGGCCGGTCTCCACCAACTCCTTCAGCCGGCCGAACAAAACACCCTCAAGAGCCCCATCCACCGGCGGCTTCCGGCACCAGGACTTGTTCATCGGCAGCGAATTGGAGAAGGCCGGAAGACCGATTTGGTCGACATCAGTGAGGTTCCGGATGTAGAAGTAGGTGCTCTGCCACTTCTTGATGGAATCAGGCAGGTGAATCTTGGGCAGTGGCGTGTTCTTCACACTAATGGAGACACTGCCGCAATCGCGCTGCTGCCCGGCGGTCGTTTGAGCCCGCAGGAAGAAGAACATGCCGAATATCTCCATACTGGGCCAGATGCCCAAAGACGCTTCGCACAGCGTGACGAAGCAAGACAGCTGCGTGAGGCAATTTGCCCCCAAATGGTGGGGCTGCAGCCCATATAAGCGCAGAAATTCTGCGAAGAAGGAGCTCACCGGGAGCCCCAATCCCCGCTCCAAGTGCGCGGAGAACACGACGACCTCGCCCTTCTTGGGATTCGGTGAAATTTCTTCTTCGGGGGGAACGCGGGCTTCCACGTCGCCTGTCATCCCCAAGAACCGGTTCCGGCGAAGCTTCCAGAGGAACGCATCATCCATGGTGGAACCCATCCACGCGCCCGAACTCGCCATGGAGGATCTGTTTCCCGTCGTGGGAGAGGCAAATGCGAGGACAGCAAGAGCGCGAGAGAAGATGGGCGAGAACCGGGGAGCGCGAGAATTAGCGAGGAAGACGAAGCAGGAGAGAGGAACGGTAACCCCGGCCGTTCCCCCTCTTTCCCCTTTAAAAGCGAGGCAAGCGGAACCGTTCCGCCCATCACGCCGCGTGGCGTGCAAACGTGCCGCGCTTTCCGCAGATGATCCCACGAGCAAGCAGTTGCCACAGAGAATCCAGCCCGGCGAAGCCGAGGCGACATGCGCCAGGCCTCGGGCAGAACACCAACGGCTCCCCAAAGCGGCGGGGCGTGGCTGACGTAAGCCACGACCCAAGCCTTCAAGCCGGCCGTTCCGGACCGCTAAGATCTACTGATCCCGCTCCATGTAGCCGAACAAGTCAACAACGACTTCGACAATAGACGGCCAAGACCAGGAATGCTTGCGGAGCTTCCCCCACGGGCAAGCCTCATCTTCATCCGGCTCCACTTTCAGCCGGCCCCGTCTCCAACCTCGACATTCAGGATACAACGGCCAAGATCAAGGGGAAGATCGAGAAGTCTTCCCAGCAAGCTAGCAAGACTCCACGATCTCGGGGGCTAGTGTCGGGGATATGAACCCCGGATATCCCAAAGAGATCCATTTCTTCAGAACTCCCCAAGCCGGTTGAACGAGTGCCGGCTGAAACCTGCCGGCTGAATCCAGCCGCCTGCGTCTACCCGGATACGGACGTCCGGCTGGGCTGGAGCCGGACGCACCAACCGACAACTCCGTACGAGTGGGCCAGGCCCGTATAACCGCTCCGGGTGAACAGTACTCCTTGTCGGGCATCTCCTGTACAGAATCATGGCAACAAGCTCCAGCCGGCTCAGAAAGTAGTGATGTCATAGGGACAAACTTGTAACTTCCCTGTAACCGAAAACCCTAGCCCGCTGCCTATATAAAGCGGGCTAGAGCCTCCTGCGCGAGGTAAGTAGAAGAGACCTACATGCACACAGGCGACTAGAACACCCACGTAGCATCACCTTCAACCTCCAGCCGGCTGCCACCCGAAATAGCTCAAGGAGTACCATTGTAGCCCGATTCTGTGATCAAGCAATAAGAGCAAGAAGAGCAGGACGTAGGGGTGTTACCTCCACAAGGAGGGCCCTGAACCTGGGTAACTAGCGTGTGTTTGCGTGCTTGTTGCCCAATCCCGCGCGAGCATCCATCGTTGCCTGCCCCATACTTCTTTCCGTCTCTGATGGATATGTCGTGCAACCCACCACGACACCATCTAGCGTATGTTCCTTGCTTATGATCGCGCCGGCCATAACCATGGAGCGTCTTCATCATTTAACACGATGTTGGGTCAATGTTCACCGTGCGGAATTTCATCAAACTTATTATAATTTTCTGACATGTATGTATTGTCCTCCACTCACACGATATTTTTTCCCTGAAAGAACTATGTGACGCTTTGGCTCGTCGGATGATGTATTCGTTTGCTTATTTTTTCTTTTTCTCGGTTTGGTAGACATGTCCTTCACATAGAAAACCTGAGCCACATCATTGGCTAGGACGAATGGTTCGTCTCTGTAACCAAGATTGTTGAGATCCACTGTTGTCATTCTGTACGGCTTGTCTACCTGAACCCTGACTCCATTCAGCTTGACCCATTTGCACCGAAACAAAGGGACCTTAAAAGAAGGTCCATAGTCAAGTTCCCATATCTCCTCTATGTAACCATAATATGTGTCCTTTTGCCCATTGTTGTTTGTTGCATCAAAGCGGACACCACTATTTTGGTTGGTGCTCTTTTTATCTTGGGCGATCGTGTAAAATGTATTCCCATTTATCTCGTACCCTTGGAAAGTCAATACAGTCGAAGATGGTGACCTGGCCAACAAGTACAGCTGATCTCCAACAATGTTGTTATTCATGAGATGTGTTCGCAACCAACCGCCGAAAGTCTCAATGTGTTCATGTGCAATCCAGGTGTCAGACTATCCCGGGTGTTGGGACCGTACTATATTCATGTGTTCCTATATATACAGAGCCACCAAGATAGAACTTTGTAGAATGTTGTAGTGTGGTTGAGTTAAAGAATGCCCGTCCCTACATATTTTTGCTTTCTTTCCTAGCGTGCCTTTTCCACTCAGTCTCTCCTCATGCCGTGATTGTGGAACACCAATCGGCTTAAGGTCAGGAATAAAGTCAACACAGAACTCAATGACCTCCTCTGTTCCATAGCCCTGGGAGATGCTTCCTTCTGGCCTATCACGGTTATGGACATATTTTTTAAGAGTCCCATGAACCTCTCAAAGGGGGAACATATTGTGTAGAAATACAGGACCGAGAATGGCAATCTCTTCGACTAGGTGAACCAGGAGATGCGTCATAATATTAAAGAAGGATGGTGGGAACACCAACTCAAAACTAACAAGACACTAGACCACATCATTCTGTAACCTTGGCAGAATATCTGGATTGATTACCTTCTGAGATATTGCATTGAGGAATGCACATAGCTTCACAATGGGTACTCGAACATTTTCCGGTAGAAGCCCCCTCAATGCAACCGGAAGCAACTGCGTCATAATCACATGGCCGTCATGAGACTTCAGGTTTTGGAAATTTTTCTCTGCCATATTTATTATTCCCTTTATATTCGACGAGAAGCCAGACGGGACCTTGATACTGCTCAGGCATTCAAAAAAGATTTCCTTCTCTGCTTTGGTAAGAGCGTAGCTGGTCCGGGTCTTGTCCTGTGGATGCATGTTGTCTGGGTCTTTCATACGTTGCTGGTCCTCCCGTGCTTCCGGTGTATCTTTTGTCTTCCCATACACGCCCAGGAAGCCTAGTAGGTTCACGCAAGGATTCTTCGTCACGTGCATCACGTCGATTGAAGAGCGGTACCGTCATTCTAGGACTTTCCAATAGGGTAGCTCCCAAAATATAGATTTCTTCTTCCACATCTGTACTTAAACCAGACCTTAATTTCCTTGCGTCATCTGCAAAGTCCTGGAACTCTCTCTCGATTTTTCTCCACTGCGACCCATCAGCGGGGTGTCTCAACATCGCGTCTTTCTTACGGTCTTCTTTGTGCCATCGCAACAATCTGGCATACTCTTGGTTTCTAAACAAACGTTTCAACCGTGGTATTATAGGAGCATACCACATCACCTTGGCAGGAACCCTTTTCCTGGGGAGCTCTCCCTCAACATCACCAGGGTCATCTCGTCTGATCTTATACCGCAATGCAGTGCATACCGGGCATGCATCCAAATTCTCGTACTCCTCACCGCGGTAGAGGATGCAGTCATTAGGGCATGCATGTATCTTCTGCACGTCTAATCCTAGAGGGCAGACAACCTTCTTTGCTTCATAAATACTGGCGGGCAATTCGTTATCCTTTGGAAGCCCCTTCTTTATTATTTTCAACAACTTTTCAAATCCCTTATCAGTCACACCGTTTTCTGTCTTCCATTGCAGCAATTCCAGTGTGCTACCCAGCTTTTTCAGGCCATCTTCGCAATTTGGGTACAACGGTTTATTGTGATCCTCTAACATGCGCGCGAATTTCGATCTGTCATTTTCAGTTCCGCAGTCTCTCTTTGCATCAGCAATGGCACGACCAAGATCATCAGCCGGCTCATCTGATGCCTCTTGATCTTCAGCTTCCCCCGTTGAAGTATCACCGCATTCAGGGAACATAGGATAGTTGTCACCCATCCTTGTCTTATTCATTGTCTTCCATCATAACCCCTCTTTCTCCATGCATGTTCCAACAATTATAGTTGGGCATGAAACCGGTCCAAAGCAGGTGGCTGTGAAGGAGAGTAATCCTTCTAATTCTGACAGGCAACACATGGACAACACATAAAACCATTCTGATTGTTTGCCTCGGCCACACCGATAAAACTACGCAGGCCCGTAATGAAATCATCAGTCCGTCAGTTACCGTACATCCATTGCCGGTCCATCTGCATTATATAATTAAGTTTATCAAAAACCATTACACACAACATCATGAATAGAGAAGTGAACAAATTAATTAATACAAGTTCATCACATTAAAACCAAAGTAGAGTAGTGACCAAATGTAATACATAGTTCTCATAATTAAAACATACATTGAAACTAACATACCAACTATGTAATGCATTTAAATGCAACAACAAATGCGATCAAAATCGCAACTAAGGTAACCATTGATGCAACATCATAATGATACCAAGCCTCTTTATTAATGGGATAATTTATAATCTTTCTAATCTTCAAGCGCACTGCATCCATCTTGATCTTGTGATCATTGACGACATCGGCAAGATACAACTCCAATTTCATCTTCTCTTCTTCATTTTTTCAATTTTTCTTTCAAATCATCGTTTTATTTTTCAACTAAATTTAACTTCTCGACAAGAGGGTCGGTTGGAATTTCCGGTTCATATATGTCCTAGATAAAAATATGTATGTCAAGTGTTGGTCGGCATAATTGTTATAAACACGAAATTAAACAAATAATTATAAAAGATAATTACCACATCCGAATCATAGACCGGACGAGGGCCGACGGCGACGGATATCAAAACCATGGCACTATACATATGACAAACAATCATACAAGTAAGAAAATTATACAAGTAACTATGTAAATCATATAAATAAGAAATTTGTTATCTTTTAATAAAAACAAGAGGCTCACCAAGGTGGTGCCGGCGACGGGGCGGCGCGGGCGGTCGACGGCGTTGTTACAATGGCACTAAAACCAACAAATCATACTTTAATTTGAGCTCAAATTGCATATAAAACAAATAAACTCCCTAACTTAGACATTTCATCAAACACCTAGCCTGCACTAGAAAAATGAAAAGAGCTAAAATAATAATGAAATGAGCTAAATTAGGAACGCCGGAAGAAAGGATGAACTTTCTAACCCTTAGATAGATGGGTGCTGCCAATCTTGACAAATGGTGGAAAAAATGGGATGAACTTGAGCTCGGGAGAGAGTAAACCAAAGAAAATGGAGAAGAGTTCGAGCAGAAAAGTGAGGATTGCTCGGGTGGAAGAAGAAGATAAGGTGGAAACCTTTAATCCCGGTTCGTATTACAAACCGGGACTAAAGGTCCATCTTTAGTCCCGGTTTGTAATACGAACCGGGACTAAAGGGTCTCGCGCTGGCCCCCACCTCTGGGGCTGCCTGCCGCAACCCTTTAGTCCCGGTTCGTATCACGAACCGGGACTAAAGGGTCTCTACGAACCGGGACGAAAACCTCCCGAGCCCCATGCGGCGTGCGAGCCGCTCGAACCGGGACTAATGCCAACGTTAGTCCCGGTTCGTATCGTGACCGGGACTAATGCTCCGATTCGGCCTGAACGAAAGCCCTTTTTTCTACTAGTGTAGCCTCGCGTGTGGGTCGGCCGACTTGATTTGCCTGATGTTGCTCCGCATCGTCGTGGCGGACAGCATCTAGGCTAGCTGCTGCTCGCGTCTGGATTCCAACACCGGCTTCATGCAGGAGTACGCCCTCCCATGATCCGACGCCCAGCTTCATGTTTGTTCGAGTTGTTGATGAAGCTGTGTGGGTCTTGCACCAAATTTCAACGAGAATTTGTGGGTCGTGGTATAAGATTTAGGGATTTATTTTCTGGCTAAACTAGATCTAATCTACGGAATTGGAATTTCGAAATTGAGTCTAATCTAAACTGAAGAACCGATCCAATCTTTGATCGAGACCGGGTGCCGCGCCCCCAAGGAGAAGAGATTAATCTCCTCGGGGGCGGCACGATGCAAAAGTGGTGGAGAAACCTAGGATTGGCATCGTGAGACTAACCGCTCTGATACCATGTAGAAAATGTGAAACCCTAATCTTTTGTTGTTGTATTGCCGTGACCCTCATGGGTATATATAGGAGTACACTGAGGGGAGAGATTTGGAGTACAAGGTCATGACTCTTAAATCCTAGTTACTGATTTGAAAATTTACCATCATTGATATAGAGTAATCAAAGAACAAAAGAGCATGAGCTAATATATTTCACTAATGGAAAATTTGAAGTATCCATAATGATGTCATGAGCCATTGCTTGCTGCGTGTTGGGAAACCCCAAGAGGAAGGTATGATGCAGTACAGAAGTAGTTTTTCCCTTGATTACAAAACCAAGCTTGTCAGATCCAGTACGACTTGGAGAAGGCTTAGCAAGGTGTCAACGGCGCCGTTTACGACAATTGACATGGACCTGCATACAATCACCAACAAACTACTTTGCCCCAACAAAACAGAGAGGTTGTCAATCTCTCCGGCTTGCCAAACACAAAGAATTAAATGTGTGGATGTAAATATGATGAAGATGAAATATGACCAGTGAGCAAATGATGATGAGAAGCTATGAAAACGGTTGTAAGCAATGTAGGACAATATGAGCGGGGTCCACAGTTCACTAGAGGTGTCTCTCCAAAAGATATACATGATGGGTAAACAAATTACAGCATGACAATTGACAGAATTGTAGGCGCACACAAAGGCTATCATAAAACAATATAGTTCACCGCTTCATCTAATATGGGCATTACGTCAAAATACATAGACCGTCATCCAACTGCATCTATGACTAATAATCCACCCTAGGATCGCTATCCAGCATGTCACCCAAAAGTATTAAGTTCCAAGCAACAAATCATTGCAATAAGCAAAGTGCATAATGTAAGCAATGTAGACAACACAAAGAAATCACACCGCTGTTTTCTCCCTAGTGACAACAGCACATCTCTAGCCTTGACCGTTCCTGTCACCGAACTCAGACGAAGAGAGGCATGAACCCACTATCTAGCATAAATACTCCCTCATACAACACTAACAATTACTCGGCCAAATCATCCATTAGCATCGGAGAGTATGCAAGATCATAGATGAAACACATAACTGAACAAAAGTAATGACTTCCACAATTCATCGGATCCATGCAAACACAATCATGTAGCAGTTACAAATAGATGATCTTGATCATGATAGGCAGCTCACAAGATCTAAACAATGGAGTACAAGGAGGAGAGACAATCATCTAGCTACTGCTATGGACCCGTAGTCCCATGGTGGACTACTCACGCATCACTCCGGAGGCAGGTATGGTGATGTAGATGCCTCCAGCGTCGATTCCCCTCTCCGGCAGGGCGCCGGGAAGAGCTTCAGAACCCTCCCGGACTAGGGTTTGAGATGGCGGCGGCCTCGGACATGTTCTGGAGATTATGATCGGGTGTCCTCGATTTTTAGGTCAGAGGTGAATTTATAGGCGAAGAGGCGACGCGAGATGACGAGGGGGGCCACCAAGAGGGCCCCAGGCGCGGCCTAAGGGGGGGTCGTGGCCAGGTGGCGTCTGCAGCCCATGGGGCTCCCCTCCGTCTGTCCTTTGGGATCCGTCCTTGTTTCATATTGGAAATAATTCCCGTAAATTTTGAGCGAAATCTGAGAAACTTCCCAGAACAACTTTTCTGAAACAAAAAGATAGCAGAAAACAGGAACTGGCACTGGGCATCTTGTTAATAGGTTAGTTCCATAAATCATACCAGAATGATATAAAAACATTATAAAAACATGTGGCAATGCTATATAATCAAGCATGGAACATCAAAAATTATAGATACGTCGGAGACATATCAGTATCCCCAAGCTTAACTCCTGCTCGTACTCGAGTAGGTAATTGATAACAAAATAATTTTTTAAGTGACATGCTACCAATCACAATCATGATCAACTAATCATGTAAAGCATATGAACTGGATGCAATGATCCAAAACAAAAGCTCGTTGAATGAAACAAACAATGATAAACCAGGTAAAACATCTAGATAAGAATCTAGTAGCAAATAGTACTTTCATGATTTAAAAGCATAACACTTGACGATGATTGATAAATCTCAAAGCAATATTAATTCAACAAAGGAGTTTGGCCAACACGAAGGAAGATTTAAGTTTTCAGCAAAAGCTTCAATTTGCAACTTATTTATCTCAAGATAAAGTCAATACAAAGTTTTCATAGTTAAACACAAAGATAACATGAAGTAAAACATGAACCAAAGTTGATACCAAGTGATTGCTTGAGGAGTTTAGAAGGAAGAGGAAGACTGACTCAACATAAAAGTAAAAGAAAGTCCCTTCATAGAGGGAAGTAGGCATTATTCATGTGCTAGAGCTTCTTATTTTTTTATTTTTTGATAGAAGTAAAACAGTTTTGAGACATGTATGCTTTCGTCAACAACTTCACAGCAAAGAAACTAGCTAGTTCCCCGTAACAAGCAAGGCTTTTAGACTTTTGAGAGCGGCTGGTAATTAGAGGAATGATATCACTCCTCGTTCTCCTTTGTTTTACCACTAACCAATGTTTGACTGATTTCTCAGGTTTGCACTATGCGGAGGAGAATGGTGGGTTATATTTATATTTTAATTGAGATGCGGATTCTCTTGTCAGCTCTCGGGTTTATTCAAGTGAGGACACGAACATCTACACTAGGTGAAAAGGGGGAAAATGACCTTGCTTATCACAAGTTATAACCAACTTCTTACTGCTTCCTCATGAGCTTAAAAACAGAGGCACAAAACGGAGGATTTTGAAGACTTTAAAGATAGCACATGAAAATTTTACTTGGAGTGGCAGGGAAATACCACATGTAGGTAGGTATGGTGGACACAAATGGCAAAGATATTTGGCTCAGGGAGTTGGATGCACGAGAAGTATTCCTTCTCAGTACAGAATTTTGGGCTAGCAGGATATCAAGCAAACACATGACAACAACTTGGTTCAATGAATGACTACAGATATACATCATGCATAACCACTAGACTTCACACCGTCTACCTTGTTAGCCAAACCAACTCTTTGCAAAAGAATATCTAGACTTTGAGAACTACCAAGCAGGACAAGCACCACAATTTTAAAGCCTTACGGTAATTCTTTACTAACCTATTCTTATTAGATGATCCACAAGTTTAAACATTAATCTACTTCATATCTCCAAACAATTACCAAGTACCAAAGACTCAAGACAATGGTCTACAAAATTAAGCAGCACTTTTACACTTTCTACATAATAATTGCCACTTGACCAAACACCAATCAACTTATTTGAGACAAAACAAAACAAAAAGGGTGAAGCAACATGAGAAAAAATTCCTAACTACAAAAGCTAACAGCTCTGAACAAGAGATGCTTGAAAACAAGAGATAAAAGCATAAATAACAGAGGCTAAATACTCAACACATATAAGTGAAGCACAAGAGTGTATAATGAAAAAGCGGAGCGTGTCTCTCTCCCAAACAAGCATGCATGGATCCAAATTATTGCAAGGACCAGAAAAATAACACACACAAACTGAAAGTAAAAACAAACTGACGCTCCAAGAACAGCACATAATGTGTAAAGGAATAAAAATATAGTACCATGAGAGAAACCGATGATTATTGATGAAGAAGGGGATGCCTTGGGCATCCCCAAGCTTAGACACTTGTAACTTCTTGAATATTTCAGAGGAGGGTCCATGGGGAGCCTCCCAAGCTTAGGCTTTTGTTCCTCCTCGATCTTCCTTCATCACCTCGCACTTGGATACTTGAAAACTTTCTTCACGCAAAACTTATAACAACTTCATTAAGGGGTTAGTCCTCAAAAACAATATCTTCCTTCAGTTACAAAGCACATATAAACAACTCATTTTTTTTTACAACATTAGCTACTATCACAAAGGTCTAAGTAAAGCTCTAGCTTTGAAAAAGCTCCACTTTGCCCGCGAAAGAAGCAATGCAAAACTGAGAACAGAATCTGTCAAAAACAGAACAGACTGTAAAGATGAATTTTTTCGAGGCAATTCTCGACCTCAAATAATAAAACTTAAAACTAGAAAAAAGTCGAAAAAAAACCCTGATGCTTGCTGTCAACAATTTGCAGCCACAGATGACGTTCTGTGATTTTTTGGATTTTTGAACAGTGAGAAACAGAAATCTGTTTCTGGACAGCAAACTCACAAATTAGTCTCCCTCTCTATAGAGGCTATTCTTGACACCAAAAACCAAAACAAAAAGATACAAGGGAGTTGTTACAGAAGTAACATCACCCAAAACTCAAAGAAACCAAAAAGAAACACAAGGTAAAATAAAATGGGTTGCCTCCCATAAGCACTTTTCTTTAACGCCTTTTAGCTAGGCAGAAAGAGCAAATTCAAGTTTTATCAATAGTATCAAGATCAAAATCATCAAGGACATCTTCAGAGGTAGAACTAGCACAACTAAGGGAATTGCTTGTTGATTCTTTGACTTCGTCATTTTCAAAACAGGATTTAGAATTTTAGTCTCTCCTATATTTAGTTCATTGGGTAGTTTTTCAATGATAACAGGAGAACTAAACTTGTTTATTTTGTTCGGTTTCAGTTCAGAAACCTTGGGGACATAGGTAGACTTAGCTCCCTTTCCTGCTAGAACTTCCTTCTTTTTAATTTTGAAAGATGAAAAAGTCGCACCCATAGCTTCCATAATTTCTTCTAATTTACTAATTCTCAAATTTTGATCATCTTTCCCTTTATTGGTCTCAAGACTATTAATTCTTCTATTTATGTGCTTTAAGGATCCCTCAATCTTGCTAGTGCTATCAAGTAGTTTTTTATCCACTTCAGTTGTCCAATTCATGCTTGACAAATTTTTCTCTAAAATATCAAGTCTTTCCACAACATGTTCCATTGTGGCTTCAGTTTTAGGTTCATTAATAGGTGGAGTCCCAACTAGACTTTCAATGATGTTGTAAGCCTCAACCGAGGGAGTGCCTAGAAAATATCCACCTATTAAAGTGTCTAGGACATACCTATACCAATTTGTGATTCCAACATAAAAATTTCTGAGAAGGATTGTATCTGAGTATTTCTTTGTGGAACGGTGTTGAGAATCACTAATCCTATACCAAGCATCTTTTAAACTTTCTCCCCCTCTTTGTTTAAAAGTACGAACTTCAACCTCAGGAGACAGAGAAAAAGGAGTGGAACTAGCCATGATAACAAGGTAAAACCAAGGTGCTGGAATTTTTAATTTTTTTGTGTTTTTCAGTTTTAAAGCAAACAAAAGGCAAAACAAGGCTAAAAAAATATACTAGGCAAGAAAATAACAAATTAAAGTGAAAGGATGTGTGAAACTCCCCTAGCTGAAGCTTCCAAGTCCCCGGCAACGGCGCCAGAAAAAATCTTGCTTGCTACGTGTTGCGAAACCCCAAGAGGAAGGTATGATGCAGTATAGATGCAGTTTTTCCCTTGATTACAAAACCAAGGTTGTCAGATACAGTAGGACTTGGAGAAGGCTTAGCAAGGTGTCAACGGCGCCGTTTACGACAATTGACGTGGACCTGCACACAATCACGAACAAACTACTTTGCCCCAACAAAACAGAGTGGTTGTCAATCTCTTCGGCTTGCCAAACACAAAGAATTAAATGTGTGGATGTAAAATATGATGAAGATGAAATATGACCAGCGAGCAAATGATGATGAAAAGATATGAAAACGGTTGTAAGCAATGTAGGAAAATAGGATTGGGGTCCACAGTTCACTAGAGGGAGTAGTAGGCAAGGTGATACAACAGAACGCGGACGCTCTGAATACTTGGTGGTCTGAAGCGCGAAGAAGGTTCAATAAAAAGAGCGAAGAGGTTTCGATACTCTAATAATTCTAATCTACTAGCGTTTGTGGAAGCAACGCAACGCACGTGTTTTTAACAACATCAGAGGGCAGTTCACAATGGACGGTTTGGTTGATCGGATCATTGTTGATTGGGAGCAATTGAGGCGTGCGAGAGTAGTTCACTAGGCCTAGGTGTGTGTGGTGTGCTTGACAGACGAGGTTGACTACAATGCTTTGTCAGTTCTTGCACTGGATTGTTTCTCTCTCTTCTATAAAGCTAAGGTATGCGATTGCGTACTCTTAAAAGAAGTAGAGTGAACATACTTGTCGTCGAAACTGCCTCTATCATATCATCACTTGACTGGCTAACTATATCTCACTAGTCGGATACCACTTCAGGTGACTGAAATACATGACGTGTCATACCGCCATGCTTTCGGCCACTGTTGCACCGTCTTCGGTTTAGAAGCAACATTCATGACTTGACGACTCCATAATAGTAATCGTGCGTAGCGCTTACCGACATCAGGCATGACTTGGCGCCTCCAGATGAGTCGACGTTTGTGGCACCTGACGGTGAATCAGTCATGATACATGTGACTATCCTAACTGGTTTCACATAGCATATCATATTAAATAAATAGTTCTACCTCGAATACTACACAAACACTTATACATAATAAAATAGTGGGACATATGACAAAGTATCACTTGCGTTGATTGTTGAAGTTGAAAGTACACTCCTCACAGTACGAATAACACCCTGCAAATTGAAACCTTAAAAACATACAACAACTTTACAAACATCACATAAAACATGCAAATGAATGTATGGACGCAACCAGTAATTAATTAATATGATTCCACTTTATTAGTTCTCTAGTCACTAAATGCATGCATGATGACGAATGCAAAGTTTTAATGTAATTTGATTAATTAAATGCATTTTTAAAGATCTAGGAAAGGCTTTACTTACTAATTAAATACATATGTTTTAAATAGACCTAAAAATTCTGGTCTCTCTGGACAAAGAATTCAATTTACATCTATTTTCAAAAAGAATCATGCAAAAATACTTTACATAATTAATTTTATGTCATAATATATTTTTTAAATCTTCTGCAATTAAAATAATTTTACATGATGTAAACGAGAAAATACCAATGATTCCATATTTCAAACAAGACCTTTGGCACTAATTATATCATAAAATAAATTTTAAAATTCAAATCGTGTATAAAGGTCAGGCACTTTTATGTAAGTTTTAAATTAGGTTTAGGGACTATTTCCAAATTCAATAATTCAAATGCAACAACGTAAAGATGACTACGAATGATATGCATGCTTTATGATTTTGAAATTTGGGATGTACAAAGTCACATAGCAGAAGTGGGAAAGTGAAAGAAGGTCGGAAAGGAGGAGGAAGCGGGTCTCACTCCAATGCCTTAACATGGATGTTCAGAATCGCACCGGAACAACTTGTCACACAATAAGACGCATAAGTGTATGAACTAAAATGCAAAAACAATGTCCCTTAATTCACTACTAGGAAACTAGCTATAGGTGGAAGGTTATTCTGTGGCGCACCAACGTGGCCGTGCGCCACAGAAAATATTCTGTGGCGCACTGTTGGTGGTGCGCCACAGAATACCACCCCTTTCTGTGGCGCATTTTTAGCGCATGCGCCACTGAATTACGACTTTCTGTGGCGCACCAGTGCCCATGCGCCACAGAAAATTTGTGGGCCCCACCACCAACGGATGGATTGCATCCGACCCCTCCTTTTCTATGGCGCATGGACCCACATGCGCCACAGAAATGCAACTTTCTGTGGCGCATCCAACTCCATGCGCCACAGAAAGTTACATTTCTGTGGCGCATGTTGATCCATGCGCCACAGAATTCCAGCACTTAGGCATTTTGCTGGGCTCTCCCCTTTATCTTCCCTTCTCCTTCCTTTCGCCCCCAACACACCCGCGCACCACCACCGCCCCAACTCGCTGCCACCGGCCGCCCCAGCCCAATCCTTCCGCCGCGGCACCTCGACCCCCACGAGGAGCACCTCCACCGCGCCCACCGGCCTGCCACCTCGACGCCGCCACCACCGCCGCCCTCCACACGCCGCCTTCTCCATCCCATCCCCGAGGTGCTGCTCCTCTCCATCCCCTCCCCGAGGTGCTGCTCATCTTCCATCCCTTCCACGGTCGGCCGTCCTTGCGCCCGCTTCCGCCGTCCCCGCGCCTGGTAAGGCCCCTCCCCTCCTCCTCCCCCTCCTCTCCCTGCGGTGAGCACCGACCCTCCCCTTCTCTCCCTCCTTTGGCTCCTTGCCATTTCTTCCTGCTCCTCCATCCTCTCCCTTGCAAGCAAGGTGTTTGTGAAAATTCCACAAAGGGAAAATTTAGGTTTAGCTAATGTTTTAGGTTAATTTTAGCTACTGTTTTTGTGGTCAAATTAATAGTTAGTTAGTTTTAGCTACTGTTTTAGATTAGTTAGTTAGTTTTAGCTACTGTTTTAGATTAGTTAGTTAGTTTTAGGTTAGTTTTACCTACTTTTTTAGCTACTGTTTTAGATTAGTTAGTTAGTTTTTTGATTATTTAGGTTTATCCACTATTTTAGATTAGTTAGTTAGTTTTAGCTACTGTTTTGTGGTCAAATTAATAGTTAGTGTAGGTTAGTTAAAATTAGGTTAGTTTTGTGGTTAAATTAATTAGTTGTGGTTGTTTGTGCTCCGACCATCGTGTCGTGGAGATGTCGGCCGATGTAGATTTTTTGTGAAATGATTGCAGGTACCCCGAGAGGCCCTTGAGATTGCCGGAATGTCGATTAACTTCCGTTCCGGCAAATTCGGGTACTCTCCATATATCCTTTTTTTAGCAAAGGTCATGCTGAAATTTTTCGTAAATTTTGGCATGACTTTGTTAAAAAAGGGACATATGGGGTATCTTTATTGTGTTCATATTTCACAGTGGTGTTATCTTTATTGTGTTATGCATGCTTTATTTTTGTTTTGTCTTTTTTTCTAAAGCCGATGATTAAAATGTTGTGTGGCACACTATTTTAATCAGGTAGGTGCTAGCGGACCTTGTGATATGCACAAATAAACATCTTGTGCATACTTTTACTTGGTCCGCTTGCCCCGTACCTGATCAATGTGTGTCCAATCTAAATATGAGGCACAAATCCAAAATTATTTTTCTTCGAAAGCCGATGATTAAAATGTTGTGACACTAGGCATTTTAGCCTCCCTGCAGCGAACGGCACACAACGAGCGTCTACCTTTGTCACCGAACCCAATGGCTGGATTTAGCCTACCTGCTGGCATGTTCCCTGGCATTATTGTGTTTGTCCTTGTTCACCGGCCAGCCATTGGATCCACCTCCTGTAGGTCGGTGAATAAAGACAACACAACGACGCTGTTGGAAACACAAGCCCTCAGGTAGGTTGAATCCAGCCACTGGATTTGGGTGACACAATGATGAATTGCCGAGGATCCTGCAGGTCTACTTGTGTGTCCGACCTAAGTATGAGGCGCAAATTTAAGTCATTTTTATTTTGTTTTGTCTTTTTCTTCTAAGCCGATGATTAAAATGTTGTGACACTGTATGATTCAGGGAGGAGCTAGTGAACCTTGTGATATGCACAAATGTGTGTCCAATCTATGTATGAGGCATAAACTCGAATCTTTTTGTTTCTTCTCTATGAATTGACAAAGCCGATGATTTAAACTATGCCACGGTAAAGGCAAGGAGAGTGTCTACAATGCCTTGTAGTATATACAATTGGAGTGTTTGTATTAATACATGGTCTTGTAGACACTCTTTTTGCCTTGTTTTGCACGGCAATGATATATGAGGCTTTCCATTGTTAACTTCTCGCATTTCGTAAATTTTAATATTACTTTTGTAACAAAATTTTGACTTAAGCATTTTTTACTTAGGTGTTCTCGGTGACGATGTCCATGTTGGACCAGAGGGGCGATGTGCGGGACTGGGCTCCACCGGGCTGGCACTGGGAGGTGCTACCTTCCGGGACGCGCAGCTTGGTGAGGAATCCGGGTGACGTCGTCGACCCTGATCTTCTGTGGTGGCAGTCGCGTGGGCCACGCTCGGTGCAGAGGGAGCCGGCCCCCGAGGAGGAGGTACGTCGCCGTATTAGGGAGGAGGACGAGCACGTCCGTCGATACATGTATCTGCTGGTTAGGCAGTATGACGGTAGGTGGTCGTTTCTTCAGAGGGTTCCTGCTCACGTGAGCTATGACCCTGTGAGGGTTCCTTCTCTTTGGATGCGTAGCGCCGCCGTCGACTCAGTACAGGTCGATGAATCAGAAGGTTCATGTTGAAATTAGCTAAGCTTCATGTATTAGCTACTGGATATGTAATAATATGATCGATGAACTATGATTGTGATCAACTTTGTGTAATAATATGATCGATGAACTATGATTGGAAATTGTGTATTTGTACTGGTTTATCAAATATTTCTCTCTATATAATATTGGAATATGAATTTCCTGTAATGTGATATATCTGTATTTTCTATAATATACTAGTTTTTTTCCTGTAATGATATATCTGTATTTTCTATAATATACCAGTATTTGTACGGCAGCAGAAAAATGAAAATACGTATGATATATTCTGTGGCGCACCGTTCGTGGTTTCTGTGGCGCATGAATTTCTGTGGCGCACGGGCAACATATGCGCCACAGAAATATTTCTGTGGCACACCCAGGAAGGTGCGCCACAGAAATATATTTTAGTGGCGAGACTTCTGTGGCGCATCCTTCTATTTCGCGGATGCGCCACAGAAAGGTCTAAAAGGTGCGCCACTACTAGGCTGTTTCCTAGTAGTGATTAGAATATAATCTGTGAAACAATTCTTACAACTTGATCCCAACCAATTAACGGTTTATCTCACTCCAAACTTGTACAAAACAAACACGTCAAATATGTAACGACCCATAGGTGCAACATGTGCAAGTCATTGATAAGTAAGCTTAACATTGTACTCCATATGGATTAAAGATGGTTCCCTTGGACTTGGTGATGAAGGGGTCGAGCCTGACCCAAACTATGGAGGAGATGGAAGCGAGCAGCACGGACCAGAGCACGACGATGGTGGGCAGGCGGTTCTGCCTCCCATTGAACCTCTTCAGGAATGAGTAGACATGGACGATGACCCATAAGGAGAATAAGAGCTTCCAAAATGTGGGACCCCATGACCCGTACGGTTATTGACGCTGTCGGGGACGCCGACAACAATGTTGGCCATGTTGATGATGATGAGTGTGGTGGGCGGGATAATTAAGCAAGGTGGTCCACTTGAACAGGTAGAGGTTGCCGAAGGCGTTGGCCTCGTTGGCGCCCGCCTTTGAGGTGACGGTGAAGTTGGTGTCCACACATCTCAGCATGTTGAGGAAGCCCTAGAAGACGGTGAACAAGTGATACGAGACGCCGCTGGTCACCTTGAACTGCTCGTTGCACCACCAGTCCTCGATGCTCACCCTGCTCCAGCGTAGCTCTAGCACCCCCGGTCGCTATGACGTGATGATGATAGACATGAACAACGTGATGGACCAGATGCTCGCTGAATTGTTCAGTTGTGCATTTGTATCCATGCACGACACGGTTACTACTTGCTATGTTGTGTTCAATTTTGTGCACCCCAAGGAAATTAGGGAGGGATGATGAACTTGGGATGGTGACAGTAAGGGACAAGGCATGCAATGCGTTGTTGCAACTAGGAATAAATCGGCGGTTTCTTTACAACATTTGGATGGTGTTTTCACCACATATATTATGTCATGTTGCTTATTGCAACACTCTGTTTTTATAACTTAATATGCATGCTGGATAGCGGTCGGAGAGTTGGAGTATTAGTTATAGATTTTGTTGGATTTAGGATCTATATATGTGGATGTAATACCTAATATGAATGATGTCATGAATAATCATAAGCATAAAAGTATGTTAAGTACAATTTAATCTCTACCCAACTATAATTTATTCACCTAACAATGCTATCTTATTTGAAGAGTTGCCTCTCATGAAGATATGGCCCTAAGTCCATATTTATATATTATTGTTGCTATTTACTTACTTGTTTTCATATCATCTCTACATACAAGTACATTTACTTATTTGCATCCATTTATAATTTATATCATATTATATGTTTAATCCTTATAACTGGTGATACGGAAAGCTTGATAACATTTCTAGATCGTTGGTACAAGTTAATTAGTTTGTAGTTGTGTGCAGAAGTTGATCCTTTGTTGAGGTGTAATAGTTCATATTGGTTCGATAAACCTTAATTTTTAATTAAGGGAAATACTTTGCTCTGGATTACACCATCCCTTCCATTTGGGGATTCTCAACAACTTCTCTGGAAGATCATGGGCCGTTACCATTTTGTTTTACCCAACAATCCTCCCCTCGTCGATTTCCATTAAAGAAACCGCCAACAATCTTACAAATTGAGAAAAAGGAAGATAAAGGCCAAAAATAGAAAAAGACGACCTAATTAGTGCAATCTAAAGAACAATTTCTATTTTGTAACTTATTACATAACCTGATATGGCTAAGTTAGTCCGATCTTTTGGTGAGATAGAGATACGTCGATTCTGGTGGAGTTCGACCTTAGCGATCCGAATTCCACATACTAGTACACAGCGCCAACGCAATCGCTAAACCAATCTCCGGGAGTTACCGATCCTGCAGCAGCACGATCAGCCTGACCAATCGGTCTAGTTCTACCTGCGATCGAGGAACAAGTAAGAACCAAAGATGCAATCACGAAATTGCGGATAAAGTATGAGCATTATTGAAAAGGTGGGATTCCGTAAGCGGTCTTGATCTGGTCGTTGGACACAAACCGAGTACACGAAGTTGCAGCAATTGGCTAACTTTTAACTAAACAAAATCCAAGTCTAAATGATGACCTATGGGGGGCTATTTAAGGAGGAGAGGCTTGTGTGGCGGCCAAGGAAGTGGGAGCACGCCCCAAGACCCCCAAAACTCAACCCTAATTCGTACAAGGCCTTTGGGCCCAATTAGAGGTGACGCAACACCTTTTGACTCGAAATATGGTCCAGTTTCTGCAACAGTCTTATACTGTTTTGGACTCCAATTTAGGCTCGTAATGAATTTGGAGGTGCGACCAATTGTGTTGGAAATTCACGAGTTCCTCTTTCCAACAAAACAAGAATCACCTAATTCGGAGTCCGGATGCAAAAGTTATCCTCGTTTGAAGTCAGGTATATTTCTGCAGTCCGAATCTACGTCCCGAACGTGAAGAACTTGATCTCTAACTTCTTTTGGACCCAAGGTGACGTGGGAGAACTTCTTGAATAACACCTAATCATGTATCTCCGTGTTCCCATTATTTCTTGATCAACTATGGTCTTGTTGGTCGTATCCGGCCTAGTTATGGCCTCATCATCCTCCCTTTCTTGAAAATTAAGCCGTCCTCAGCGCTGTTCTTCTGAAACAGGAATAACAAAAGAGACAAAGTGTACACGTGGTATATGTATATGTCATCCATTTTTATATCCCTCAATTTTTGCACATATGACACATTTATGTGGTGGTAATTGTCATGTCTTGTGAAATATAAATTCATAGAATGACCAGCAAAAATAAACCACATCAATTTATTGCAACGCTATTTGCAAATATAAGTGAAGCTCTTATTCATATGAACAAATTCGCAATGCTTATCATTAAACCATCCCAACAACAGTGAGTAAAAGTTCAATGTATCATAACATGAAGCCACAACTTTCTTAAATAAGTAATCGTGTTTCAAGTTATTTGACATAAAATCAACACCAATATTGGAGGTCATATCAAAATGATCAAGCATTTGCACCAAACTATTCTTTTTCAAAACAGCAAGGTCATCACATGTTATGCAAATTCTATACACAAAAATTCATTGTCTACACCATACTCTCCAATCAAATTAAATGTAATATTAGGTGCATAAACATTGTTTAAACATGTGAGTTCAGCTATCTTATTTCTAGCATGTGAAAAAGACATAGGTGGATCCATGATAATAGATCATAATGAAGTATCATAAGCAACCTTAGCAAAAAACTCATCATGTTTGAACAATTTTATATGATCCAAATAAGATTTAGTAGACAAGTCACACGGTTCATTCTCATCAGCAATTATTTCAATAGACGCACTCATATCAATAGAAGAATTAAATTCAGTAATAGGTGCACTCGAAACATCATCTATCTCACTTGTTTGAGCACATGGTAAATTCAAATCAGTAGCAATGTCCTCTAAAACTGGTGGTGTGATCAAATCAGCAAGAAATTCCACACATGATGTATTTAAGGTATTAGGTAATGCAATTGTGTGATCACTTGGCTCATTCAAAACATCAATATGATTCTCCAAGTTAGATGATATGCCCAAATCAGCGAGTAAATCAACACAAGAATTATCTAAAGAATTAGAGGATAAATCGATATCATGCCAAGAAATATCATCGGTACCTTTATTATTACCGTTTATGTATGACTCAGATTGTGTAGGTACTGTCGGTGTCGGCGATTCACATGTTGGAGGCGGGGTAATGCTATGATCAGCAGACATGGTTACCATAGTAGGTGCAATGGTAGAAGTGACAACCGACTCAACTCTTGGGATATGCACCTGACGCTTGGTTATCGTAGTGGCAACGCGTCTCTTTATTTCCTGTTCAGCTTTGCAACAAAGACAATACAAACGTTCCATAGGATAACACTCCTTATGAATTAGCATGTCCTGAATATCATGGTTTAACCCTCTCCAAAATCTATCCATAAAGTCTTCTTCATTTTCTTCTACGAATGCGTGCAACAAGGTAGTTTCTAAATCATCATAATATTCTTTTACACTTTTATTACCTTGTTTCAAGTTTTGCAATTTCTTAACCATGTCACGAGTGTAGTATGATGGAACAAATCGATATCGCATAGCAAGTTGTAGATCATGCCAAGTAGTAGGTATATAACCAGGATATGATCGACAATATTCATTCCACCAAATAGATGCAAAATCAGTGAATGTACTAATGGCAGTTTTTACTTTCTCACACTCAGAAAAATCGTGGGAACCAAATATAGCATTTATCTTAAATTCCCATTCAATATATATATCAGGATTATAACGACCCACAAACGGTGACATAGAAATAATATCATGATCAACTGCATTTTTATGTGTATGTACCTCTCACGGTGGTTGTTGTGTTGTTGTAAATGATCGTGGTGGTGGTAAATCTCCAACTATAGACGCAGGCCAAGAACTTCTAACTCCGGAAGCTGTCATGATTAGTAGAAAACAAAAAACAAATACAAGTATATGTTCCTATCAACTACTATTTGTGGTGGCAAACGCGCAATCCGTCAACCAAACTATAAAGTTCTTACAAGTTCCTTACCAAGCAGAAGGGCGTCACGGCAACCACAAAAATCAGCACCCCAGATATTGGACAAAGCAATTGCCAGGCGAGAGCACAATGCGCGTAGTAGAATATGTGGAGTTAGGTAGAATATATATATGTGTGTAGAACCACAACCACAATAGTAAATGTAAAGCTGAAAATCCGTTCAAAGTATGTCAAGTGCTGATCCTAGGCTAGACCGTAATAGAGACGCTAGTCTAAGACACAGATGAAAATCACGAATCTCCGAAGAATATATGAGACACTGAGGAAAAATACCACGGAGGGTATGTGACTATTTGTAATGCGTGTGAAACTCAGTGTGATAATGCACAACGAAGACAAAGAAGATACACTGTATATTTGATTCACGAGAGATGTGCGGCAGCAAAAGAGCAAAAATAACCGCCGAAAAAGCGGACCGGGCGCGACAACCACACCTCTATAGCAGTCGGCAATATGATAAACAAGACATACCAGTGCCGAGATGAAGAAAATCGCAGCACAGAAATTTTCAAAGGCAAATACGGATCGTTTATCCTTCAATGGGAACCAGCCGACAAACTCTTCTATGTACCAGGAACGGATCGGCAGCTGCCTATATTTTTTTCTTCGATCCAACTAGATACGGGTGAGTAGAACTAGGAATCGTGGACTTCTCTTGAGATCTGGAACCAAACAAGGACACGATATTCTGGGCTACGCCGACGGCAAAGCCGTCGGCATACATATGTTTTTTTTCTATTTTTCATTTAATATGAAATAATTCATATATTTAAATTCGCAAATCAAAATTTAACAAATAAAATGTCTAAATCGATTAGAAAAATGAGAGGAATCCAAATATGACATCCATATCATCTTTTTCATCATGTATATAAATTTTTCAACATATTTTTGGTACTTACTTAATAGAAAAAGTCATTTTTGACACTTAAAAAATGGAAAACGATAATTATAATAATATTTAAAAATTGTTTTTGGCATATATGTTTGCCATACCAAGACACACCTATGTGTCAAATATGGACACCTTATCACAAATTATGGCACGGGTCCATTTTGACCTTTTTTCAAAAAGAAAAGTGAAAAAATACTCAAAAGGTGAAATCCTTTGGCATGGTGTCTTTTTATGTGTACTAGTTGATAGGGAAAATGATAAACTTGAGTTTTGACAAAATTTCCGCAAAACTTCTTCACAAAAAAGTTAATCATCTATAAATATGTATAAGTTTCGAGTCAAATGACGTAGATATGATCATTCCCGTGCCATAGTTTGTGATAATGTGCCCATATTTGACACATAGGTGTGTCTTGTTATGAAAAACAATGTTACAGAACTGAGTTTTTTTAAATTATGTTTATAAATATCATTTTTAATTTTTTTAATTGTAAAAAATGACATTTTTTGTGAAGCAAGTACGACAAATATGGTGCAAAATGGCGCCTATACAATTTTCGCACAAAGTAGGCCATATTTTATTGATAATCCATCAATATTAGGAATTTTCTCGGTTTCTACCTCATTTCGCCTATTTAAATGACTTTATGCCTATTTTTCGAAAGTAATTCAATTTTGATCTACAAGTGTGTGATAGTTTGCTCTGAAAATTTTACAAAAATCATTTTAAGATACACCAGTAGTGGTTATATCACAGAACCATCGATAGTTTTGAAAAATGAGACCCCTTTGGATGAACAGGCACGACGACCATTTTGACCTTTTTTTAAACAAAATAAAAGAAAGTGAAAAAATAATCAAAAAGTGAAATCCTTTGGCATGAATCCTTTTATGTGTACTAGTTGCTAGGAAAAATAATAAACCTGAGTTTTGACAAAGTTTCCAAAAAACTTCTTCACAAAAGGTGAATCATCTATAGACATGTATAAGTTTCGAGTCAAATGACCTAGATATGATCAACCCCGTGCCCATATTTTACACATAGGTGTGTCTTCATATGGCAAACATTGTTGCCAAAAATTATGGTTTAAAATATTTTTATAAATATCATTTTTTATTTTTTAAGTGTCACAAATGACTTTTTTTATTAAGCAAGTACCAAAAATATGTTGCAAAAAGTCATATACATGATGAAAAATATGATATGGATGTCATATTTGGAATCCTCTCAATTTTCTAATCAATTTAGACATTTTATTTGTTAACTTTCGATTTACGGATTTAAAGATATTAATTATTCCATATTAATGTAAAAAGGAGAAAATAAAGTAAAATAAATTTTATTGTTATTTACTCAAAAAATGTTATTACATAATCATTGTTACTTATTCAAATAAATTTTCAAAATTTAAACAATAAAAAGTGTATCATAATGACCCATGGGTTAATATGGTTGATAGGATATTAATATCAGTAAGTTCTAACATCTCATTTGGAACCTAATTTGGAAGGAATTCAAGAGTTAAGCGTGCATGGGCTGGAGCAATTTGAAGATGGGTGACCGAATGGGAAGTTTGATTAAGGTAACAACTTTGACCTGAGATTAAGTGTGTGGCTAAGTGGGAAATTCGAAATTTGAAAAAAAATTGAAAAAATCGAATTTGAAAAAAAAAGTTGAATTTTTTTTGGAACAAATAATTTTAGAAAACAAAATGCCGACGGAATCTACGCCGTCGGCATAGCCTACGCCGACGGCCTTGCTCTATGCCAATGGCAAAAGGCCCTATGCCTACGGGGCAATACCACCGACGGCCGCCGTCGGCACAAGCTATGCCGACAGCAAATTAGCCTGTGCCGACGGCAAAATGCCGTCGGCATAGCCATTCGTTCCTGTAGTGGATGTTGGCGTTAAACCAAAAGATGGTGTGTGTGGCGAGGCGGCAATGCGATGGTGGCGATGGCGAAGAAACAACAACAAAAAAAATAGTGGTAGATGGCCAACGAAGATATATGATGGAGACAAAGATGCGGCGGAAGACGATGAAAAGGATACAGTATGACAAAACGTGACTAGAACTCGAAACTCTAAAATACTAGACACCAAAATCAGCAACTCGACACACGATGCAACGAAAAATTCAACAAAACAAATCTTAAGTGATTAGGCGAAAAGGCTAAGACTGTCTTATACACAGATGAACTAAGCTATATTTTTTGTATGGCTTTTTCGTGGACTATAGGTATGAACAAATCTAATCTAGGGATAAATTCTCTCACCGAGCAACCTGAAATCTGATACCACTTGATATGGCTAAGGTAGTCTGATATTTCGATGAGATAGAGATAAGTCGATTCTAGTGGAGTTCGACCTTGGCGATCCAATTCCACGTACTAGTACTCAACGCTAATGCAATCGCTAAACCAATCTCCGGGAGTTACCGATCCTGCAGCAGCACGATCAGCCTGACCAATCGGTCTAGTTCTACCTGCGATCGAGCAACAAGTAAGAACCAAGGATGCAATCACGAAATTGCGGATAAATTATGAGCTTTATTGAAAAGGTGGGATTCCGTAAGCGGTCTTGATCTGGTCGTTGGACACAAACCGAGTACACGAAGTTGCAGCAATTTGCTAACGTTTAACTAAACAAAATCCAAGTCTAAACGATGACCTATGGGAGGTATTTAAGGAGGACAGGCTTGGGTGGCGGCCAAGGAAGTGGGATCACGCCCCAAGACCCCTAAAACTCAACCCTAATTCGTACAAGGCCTTTGGGCCCAATTAGAGGTGATGCAACACCTGTTGACTCGAAATCTGGTCCCAGTTTCTGCAACAGTCTTGTACTGTTTTGGAGGCCAATTTACGCTCGTAATGAATTTGGAGGTTTGACCAATTGTGTTGGAAAGTTCACAAGTTCCTCTTTCCAACAAAATAAGGATCACCCAATTCGGAGTTCGGATGCAAAAGTTATCCTCGTTTGAAGTCAGGTATATTTCTGCAGTCCGAATCTGCGTCCCGAACATGAAGAACTTGATCTCTAACTTCTTTTGGACCCAAGGTGACGTGGGAGAACTTCTTGAATAACACCTAATCATGTATCTTCGTGTTCCCATCATTTCTTGATCAACTATGGTCTTGTTGGTCGTATCCGGCCTAGTTATGGCCTCACCATAACCACTCCATGTGCCACAAAATGGAACACCCGAAACACATATATGCCTTTCTCCAAGTCAACGAAGCCCGTTACTCAAAACCAGCAGATGTGACAAGAAGCCATTTACATGTCAACCTTGCAATTATCGATGCCCATCCATGTCTTCGAGAGTATGCTTCCCTGATCACCCTTTTTTTATCATCTTTGCAACTTCATCACGATCCTTTCTTTGGTATTTCTGAATTCTCACGAGTTAAGCATGTCACAAAGCCTGTAGATTACAGATGCTGGATCATCAGGGAAACGTTGTGAAGCAAACACTGTTCCTAGTTTTCAAAATTGTCTAGCATGCATACAACAACTCCACCGCCCAGCACCAGTTGTGATGCTTGACCCAATATCCAGCCAAATCAGTGGCACTATCAGGTGTCCAAAAGCACATAGAACCACTTGCCACACCAATTTGGCCAGAACACAAGTAAACATTAGGAGATTAACCAATTCTTTCGACCCACAGAAGTGGCATTGATCAATATTACTCCATACTCTTTTAAGAATGTTGTCGTTGGTTAGGATGTTATTTCTAAGCATCAACAAAACAACAACTTCAACCTTGGGAGGAATATTAATTTTCAACATATGTTTTCCCATTTAAACATTTCTGAAAGATTAATATATCTCATGTTGAACTATCCCGAGGTACCACAATACTCCACCCAACCTGTCAGGCTTATCATTCAAGGTAAATGCATCGACCAGGGTCTTCAAAATTTCCCACTGCGTTATTGTTTCTCACCCACAAGGTTCTTCGAAATCTAATGCATCCCCAACCATCTTCCTTAACTCTACTTAAGGTAATATGTGTTGAGAAAATTATGCTATAGAATCATGGAAATTGGGTGGCTAAAGGTGTAATATCTATTCACCCAATGATCTTCCCAGACTGAAGCCTTTTCCACATTATATGTAATCTTTGTGGCGATCGTTCGAAGATGTGGTTACCCCCCATCAAGGTTTTGGTCCCCGGTAGGAAAAAATTCCTGAGGAGGGTCGGGATTCCGGTTACTGCGGTTACCGGGAAATCTCGACCGGTTACCGGATGAATTTCAAAACTGAAATTCGGAAATTCAAAAAATGTGGTTCCTAGTTTGACCATTTACCGAGATTTTTCATTAAAATTAAAAAATGTTGGGATTTTTCGCCCGGTATGACCATTTTCTCGGGGTGCTCGGGATATCAACGGGTAACCAAAACCCTGCTCCCCAGCAAACTCTGCCAAAAGTGAGAGCAACCAGGCGCAACCATAATCTTCAGATCCAAAAACCCAAGGCCTCCATAATCCGTAGGCAAACAGACCGTCAACCAATTAACTAAATGGTATCTTTTCTTCTCACCCAACTCATGCCAAATTTAGTCTTTTCCTAGATATGTACCATCTTCTAATACTCCAATGCCCTTACCTTAATTAGATGATGTAAGCGCTCTTGAATAGTTATTTGCACTGAAAGCTGCAGCTCTTATGAAAGAGCTTCATTTTTTTCTTCCTTAAGCGTCTTTCTAAGCGTTTATCGATCCATTGGAGATCTTTATCAGAAACAATCCATCGGAAATGGCCTGTATGGGGATGCCCGATTTGATTGCTGGAACAACTGGTCACTAATTAGAAGACCCCGAGAAGTGTAATAACTGAAATGCAGAAATAATGTCCCTCAATTCGAATATAATCTCCGGAACGATTCTTACAACTTGACCCCAAACAAATTAACGGTCTATCTCACTCCAAAACTTGTACAGAACAAACAAGTCATCAAATATGAAATTTCCCAAAAGTGCAAGTCATTTGACAACTCAGCTCAGCATTGTACTCCACATGGCTTAAGGACGGGTCCCTTGGACTTGGCGATGAAGGGGTCGATCCTGACCCAGACGAGGGAGAAGATGGAGGCGAGCAGGACGGACCAGAGCACGACGATGGTGGGCGTGCGGTTCTGCCTCCCCATGAGACCCTTGAGGAACGGGTAGAGGTGCACAATGACCCAGAAGGAGAAGAAGAGCTTCCCGAAGAGGGGACCCCAGGACCCGTACCCGTTGTTGACGGCGTCGGAGACGCCAGCGACGATGCCGACCATGTTGATGATGATGAGCGTGGTGGGCGGGATCAGCAGGGTGGTCCACTTGAAGAGGTAGAGGTCGCCGAAGGCGTCGGCCTCGTCGGCGCCCGCCTTTGAGGTGACGGTGAAGTTGGTGTCCACGCCGCCCAGCACCTTGAGGAAGCCCTGGAAGACGGCGAACAGGTGCGCCGAGACGCCGCCGATCACCCAGAACTGCTCGTTGCGCCACCAGTCCTCGATGCTCACCCCGCTCCACCGCAGCTCCAGCACCCCCGTCGCGATGATGGACATGAACAAGGCGATGAACCAGATGCTCGCCAAGTTGTTCAGCTGCGCATTCGGTCATATCCAGGGTTAATTACTACTCGCTCTGCTCAGTTCAGTTTTCAGCTGTGTGTGCTCCGGCCATGTTGGGAAATTAGGGACTTACCGTGGGGATGATGAACTTGCCGGTGAGGAGGCAGACGGCGGGGATGGTGCAGTAGGCGATGAGGGGAATGGAGGTGAAGGGGTAGACGATGGTGTTGGTGTAGGCGAAGCGCTCGAGCCACTTGAGGCGGCCGCCGTAGGCGTACCAGAGCGGGCAGTGGCGACTCATGAAGATCTCGACGGAGCCGAGCGCCCACCGGAGCACCTGGTGAAGCCTATCGGACAAGTTGATGGGGGCCGATCCCTTGAACGCTGGGCGCGTCGGCGTGCAGTACACGGACTTCCACCCGCGGCAGTGCATCTTGAACCCCGTCAGGATGTCCTCCGTCACTGAACCATAGATCCATCCAATCTGCGTATCGTTTGTGAATAAATAAATATGAAAATTTACTGAAACAACAAGCACCAGTGGTCTAGTGGTAGAATAGTACCCTGCCACGGTACAGACCCGGGTTCGATTCCCGGCTGGTGCAGTTTTTATTTTGCAAGAAAAATATATGCATCGGTAAGAATTACCTCCTTTCCCCACTCTGTCTTCTCCTCGTAGCCGCAGCTGATGACGTGGATGGCCTCCTTGATGAGGCCGGCGGGGTCGGCGGCGGCGCCCTGCGGCAGGCCGCCGTCCTCGACTAGCGTGGAGGCGATGAACACGGGCGACTGGCCGAACCGCTTCTGGAAGCTCTTCTGCGACATGAGCGACGAGCGTTCCAGCTCGTCGTACCCCTCGATGCCCTCCTCGATCTCCTCCAGCTCGTACCCGCGCTGCTGCTTCCGGAACGACCCCTTCTTCCCGAGCTTGTCCTTCTTGCTACCGCCCCTCTTCCTGTAGAACCCGAGCAGCCCACGCCGCGGCTCGTCCTCGCCGTCGCCGCCCTTCTTGTCCTTGGACTTGCGGTGCTTCCCTCCCCCGAAGCAGCAGCAACAGCAGCACCACGACGGCCAGCAGTCGCACGTCATCTTGGGCCTCTTCTCCGCCCGCGGCGGGTCGTACCCGTACAGCGCCTGCCTGTTGAACACGCACCCCGTCCCCACGTACACCGGCCCCTGGATCCCGTCCAGCCCCTTCATGTTGATCTGCAAGTGCAACGCAATAAGTATGAGAGCTCAGTTCAGGGCTCAGGTGGCCGCCATTGATGCGCCTCAGAACAGAACAGAACAGGACGTGTCTTGGAGCTTACGTCGAAGAAGACGACGTTGCGGTTGGCGTAACGGTCGTGGAGGTCGATGCCGTCGAAGCGCTGCGGGAACTGGACGTAGCAGAGCTTCTTCCCCAGCTGCGGGTCCATGAGGAAGCACATGGCCTCGCGCACGGCCTTGCTGTTGTTCACGTAGTGGTCGCAGTCGAGGTTGAGGATGAAGGGCGCGTTGGTGAGCACGGCCGACACGCGCACCAGCGCGTTCATGGCGCCGGCCTTCTTGTGGTGGTTGTGCCCGGGCCGCTTCTCACGGGACACGTACACCAGCCGCGGCAGCTCGTGCCCCTCCACGTCCAGCGCGCCCTGGCTGCCCAGGTACACCTGGATCATCCCGGGGTGGTCCCTGGTGTTGTTCCCGGGCCACGGCGTCCCGTCCTGCATCACCCACCCTTCCTCCGGCTTCTTCTCCGCCTTGGCCACCAGCCCGTTGATCCGGATCTTGAACTCCTCGTACTCGCGCTTCATGGCGCGCCGCTCCTTGACGAACGTCGGCTGCACCTTGTCCTTGAGGTAGTCGATCTTCTGCGAGAAGTAGAACTCCGGGGCGCGCGGCTCGATGGCGAACTTCTTGCAGAAGGGCACCCACCGCCGCGCGAACTCCGCCGTCTCGGAGAGGGTGTCGAAGCAGAGCATGGACGCCCCGTCGTCAGAGACGTAGCAGCTGTTGCGGTCCACCGGGTAGTCGACGGCGAGGATGGACAGCACGGTGTTGGCCGTGATGATGGGGGGCTCCTTGAGCGGGTCCACCGTGCTGACGAAGAAGTCGATCGGGGACAGCCGCGACGGCTCGCCCTCGCGGTCGTACCGGAGCGCGAGCCGGTCCAGGTAGGTCTCCCGGGTCACCGGCGACCACTTGGGCAGCTGGTCGAGGATCCAGGAGAGCGCGAACCAGAGCTCGCAGATGACGGACACCAGCCAGAGCGGGATGGCGTCGTTCGCCGGGGTCATGATCCGGAACCGGAGGAAGAAGCAGAGCACCACCAGGCGGACCACGATCACGATGCGGTACGGGTTGATCATGCTCGACGGCACCGGAAGCTTGCGCCACAGCGGCTGCCGCGCCTCCGCCAGACTGCGCCAGGATCAAACGATTTAATTTGGTGCGCCGTTCGTCAGTTACTAACTCGACTCAAAATCGCCGTAAGAACTACATATGTAAAACTGAACTTACAGCATATACTCGTCGTCGTTCTTGGCATCGTCGTCGTCGTCGTCGCTGTGGTCGCGGTTGAGCTTCCCCCTCTTCTCCTGCTTGGTCTTCCACTTGTCGATCCTCTCCTTCCACTCCATGCTCCCCTCCATCTCCCGCTCCGCCTCCAGCTCCTTGCCAGCCACTGCAAAATGATCCAAACGACACACGAAGAACCCTTCAGTTCAGATCACTCTCTCGATCGACTCTCGCTGTCTAAGAAAAGGAACCGTTCTGCTCTGTTTTTTTTTTTCTGCACTAACCGCTTCCGCCGAAGGAGGACATCGCCGGACCACCTGGCCGCCACTTCTGCAGCGGCTGCTCGCCATTCTCCTAAAATTCGAGCTTCGTGTTACACATTGAACTTCTTCTTTTTTTTACTGAAAAAAGTAAAACCATTGCTTGCACATGGACTCACCGAGTACACGTCGAATGGAACAGGCTCGTGAGGCTTCTTGGGGCTCTTAGCCTGGAACTCCTCTTCGTAGTCGTCCATCTCGCCGTCCTCTTCGTCCCCTTCCGCCCTCGGGCACCCTTTGTGGCGCTTGTAGCGGGTGTTGCACTGGGGGCAGCACTGGGTGCCGTCGCTGCGCTCGTACTCGTAGCACGGCCGGCACACCGGGAACCCGCACTCGGCGCACGCCACGAAGGGGCTGCCGTCCTCCCGCGTCCCGACGTCATCGCCGCACGCGCGGCACGCCTTGGCAGCCTTCGCCTTCGGCTCGAGGCCGCCGGTGTCCATGGCGCGCGACACTGCGACCGCGGGCGTCGCGCGGTGGTGGTGGTGGTGGAGGGGTGAGGTATCGTTGAAGGGACATGGACGAGGAGGCGAACAGGTGATATAGCTTGAGGAGAGTGAGCGCGATCGCGCGGTCAGGTGGCGGGGCGGCGTCTGTCACCAACCGTGGGGTGGAGAGTCCGGCTTGATTAGAGCACAAGCCACGGCAAGGCAGACGCATGACAAGCACAGCGTGGATCGCTTGCAAAGCAAGACGTGCGTTCGCTGCTCGATCTTAGGTGCGATGGGAAATGGCGCAGTGTTCTTGAAGCAAAAGCTCTTAGAAAAAGAATGCAAGAAAGGAAAATATTGGACAGAAACGGGCGAGATTGAGCTGCGAGAAAGAAGGCCATGGTGAAGCAAGCGGTGAAATGAGACGTCGACGTAGGGGTGGTTCACGGTGAGCGACGCGTCGGTGTTTCTGGTGGCAGAGTGTGAGTGAGCGTGAAGCCAGTGCGTGTATAAATGGCAGGTGGTAGGTCTGAGGTGAAATTCGATCTTGTGTGGTACCCGGAGTAGCCCAAGAACAGACATCTTGTTGCTTGGGGGACAAAGTGTAGGAGAAAAACCGAGGCAAGATCTTGTTTCATTTGCTAACAGTTTCGACGTGGGCCATACAAGTAGATACAAACATGTTCTATCTTAAGCAGGCATATTGGTAGGAATGCGAAGAGCAAGGGAAGATTTTCGTACAAACAATTAATATAATGTATCTTCACTCCGTATGTTAAACATTCATGGAAAATAACCACGCATCAAAATCAAACGTGGTCTACGCGTTGCAGAAATGGCAAATGTGTGTTTTACAGACAAATAATTGTGTGTGGATTAGGCGTAGCAGAAATTGCAAATTTATGTTTTAAGCAGAGGCAGCAAAAACTGTGCATGCATCCCACGCCCACAGTGATTGCTCCTCTGCGTTGTTAAAATCAAGGGATACTGAGAGGAAAAATGAGTGCATACAATAACTTTGTATCTCTTACCACAAGCTATCACAGAGCAAACAACATAATATATCGGAAAATTGCCTCAAATAACATTAGCTGAGGCTGTTCGAATCTCGGTAAAACACTAGGCTGCCACTTTTCGGAGCTGCCTCATGCAGTGCAGCCTTACACGGTGTATCGTCCACCTCTGCTTGGTTTCTGACTTCTGGAGTCATCCTGCATTTGAGCGAGACAAAAATAGAATGAGCTGTGGACATATAATATTCTACAAGTGGCTAGGACAGAATAAGCTACTTGAGACAATAAGAACATAGGCGTACATGGAAGCTGTAGACCATCTTATCATTGTAGTCAATAACTTCCTTCCATTTCTTGCCAATGTCTACCTGTATGATAAAAAATGAACTCAATAGAGTTAATACCATGTTAAGATGATTAAACAACAACAGTTCAAAAGTTGTGGCCTGGTGTTATCTGTTTTCAGGGCGAATAGCTCAAACTATATAATGGAAAGGGAACCTATTACTATTTATATGTGCATGCATTGGAAGAAAACAGAATCCCTAGGCTTGCCCACACAATAGACTGGTACTATCCCTGACAGCTAAATAGCATTCAATGAATCAAATGGAATGAAAATAGTTCCTTTTCTTCCTTCAAGCTAAACGGTTTTAACTTCATGAGATATGAAGCTGTGCAGCCTTTGTCTTGTTACCTTTTGATCTTAGTTGAAAGCTTGTTATGTTACCACGTTTCATCCATCTAGCTGTGATCTGTGGAGCCGCTAAGGTTGTTTTAAAACAACCTTTAAAGACTAAGAAATGCACAAGAATAAATTATTGTGTGTTGAATTGATGACCATAGACAGGTGACAAAACACTGGAGTACAGATTATGAATGTCCCCACACATTTGAACCAAAACACTAAAATGCACGAAAATATAACCATCAGTGAGGCTAATTTGCAGAATGTTTTTTACAAACCTGAACAGCTTCATTGCTGGCAGTCTTAGTCCATAATGAAAGCTTATCCTGTCTCTGGCGGACACTGGCGACAACTCCACAAATTTCCTGGCTTTCATCGAATGCTCTCCAATCAGAGCCATACACTGCATGTTACGAAGTTGGCCAAACGAATTGCGCCAATGGAAGTTAGATCTCTAAAGCAACTCGGATAAATAAATCTAAAGTTACAGAAACATACCGTTTCAAGCCACATGGTATCAAGGTTGGGCTTTCTGCTGGATATCACAGTCCATTTGCCCCATTTGCGCACTCTGGGTCTTCCCACTTGGTTCTACCCCAGCCTTGAATAAATGGAAGTCAGCACTTCCTACCAACCTTACTTGGACGGAAAATCTGATCATACAAGCTGCAGAAGAACAAAAGCTTAAGTTAAAGAAGGAATTGTAGTATACATGAACATATAGGATAATCAAACTGAACAACATCCTAGAGAAGAAACTATAGATACTGCAGTAAGTTGAGCATAATAGTTTAATTCAAGTTCCTACACTACATAGAAGAAAGTCCATCTTTGGCCCTCAAACTTTTTAGTAAGTTCACTTTTCATCCTAAATGTTTCTTTTGGTCTAAAACAAACCCCCAATTCTGTAAACCGACCACTAACATGCTTTCTCTTGAAGTGGACAAAACCAGGTTAAAAAAACACAATCCAACTAAGCTGAACCGGACAAAAAAAACCCGACCCGACTAACAGGATCAAAACCATCTAAAATCCCCACCCACGCTCTTCAGGTCAAACTGAACTAGCCATGGTCAAAATAACCCGGTTCAGTCAGAACAAAACGCTCTTCGGTTTGCGTCCACGTCACAACAAAACGGAGAAACCATGTTAGTGGTTGGTTTACAGAGTTGGGGATTTGTTTTAGACTAAACGAAACATTTAGGACGAAAAGTGAACTTCCTGAAAAGTTCGAGGACCAAAAATGGACTTTTTCCACTACATAATCCATGTATTTATACCGCTACTCCTCAATATGATTATTCATTAGGGGCCTTAGGGTCACACTTTTACCCACAAAGTATGTCCAAAACCGACTCCAAATCATATTGTACTGTACAATTATTATTATTTTCACAATAAATAGGGCTTCTCACCAACGAGTAGAGTGGATTTTAGAAGATAAAAGGAAAGAAAGAGAACCAAACGACAAGAATAGGGGACTGAGCCCAAACATCCGGTCCAACCATCAGAACAATCTAGGAATCTTTATCCAGGTTCAAGTAAAAACATCAAAAATTCTGGTCATCGCAATAAAAATGACCAACTGAAACATGTGTGAGAGTTTTAGTTCATCTCCCAAATAGAAAACATAAATTGTTTTTACTAATTAGAAGATTTTACTTTCAAAAAAATCCTTAGGAGGAAGTTCCAAAAGAAACTATATATGAACATGACATGCTCAACTGGGATAATATACATATATAAAGTAACAACTAAGTAGAGGAAGTTTAACATATTTATAAGAATCCCAGGGGCTGTTTGATAAAGAAAATAATCCTCTATTAGATGCAACGACGAGTAGTAAACATATACTTCATTCCAACATTAACATCAGAGTTCTAACCAATGGTACCTAGAATCAGAGGGCATACAACCAAAATAATATTTTCCAAAAGGAATACATGTCTACTCATAATACTAAA